>OY811982.1:5816493-6059771 GCA_963681505.1 Eunapius fragilis | reverse complement strand
TCATTAAGTTTCTGGATCCGCCACTGTGTGTGTGCAACCGACTGTGTATGTCATTCATTATTCGCTGTATATAGTACTTTTCAAGGACCTATACATGTACATTGAGTCCCCATGCAGTGATATAGGCCTGTATAGCTATGCCTATGCCTGTATAACTATGCCTTATAGGCATATTTCACTCCTGGTCATTTATACGTAATATATGGTCCATATCCAGAAATGACCGGTCAAAGAGAATTGAAATTGTTGCGGTTTGTGCATTCGCGACATAGTCTCCTAGGAGGCAGCTGCCAGTCCAAAGATAACTTATATTGTCTAACACTGCAGGCTATTCAGAAGTAAACCCTAAGCTAACCGGCATGAGGGCTGTAGGAAACAAGACAACAACACAGCCTCCTGGTGAACAACAATTCCTGTTATCGCACGTGCCACAACACGATAGTAGTTGTTATGAACTCCATGGATATGATGGTTATGGCGTTACTGGAGCCCAGTTGCAGGGAAACGACCTCGCAGTAGTTAACGTTCCAGAAGACTTATATGGCTTGTTTAGTGAGGTAAGTCCTAATAGAAGTACCTTAATTTGTATATATACATAAATATATGGGACAGTGTCCAGCAAAATCACCCTTCTGGGTAGTTTTTTCACGTTTTCAAAGTGTTTGAATTTCCGGGAACTCCAAAGAGCTTCTATCAAATGGTCCTTACGCATTCTAAATTGGGCTATCCAGCATGAAGTTATTAAGCATTGAATTTATTATTAGCCATCATTTCAATGCAAGCGTTACTTTTCTTTTGCTTGTCCTTGAACATTTTGAAAAGTATCACAAGGGTGATTTTGCTGGACACTGTTCCATATAATTATGGAATGATTTAAAGCAGTTTTTTTGCCTTGGCATATATCTAGAGTCAATCTTGCAAATAATAATAAATGATACATGTGCAGACTTACATGTAGAATGAACTTATTTGATGCTAAATTTCACTGCTTTGCGTACAGAAATGAGCCCACATTAATTGCAATACTGATGCATGCGACTACATGCCCTTTCACTAGTCTGGACTCAGCGGTTAATCAAGGTTCTTACAATGCAATAGATACAAGGTTGCTGTTATGAAAATGACTAATTTGCTTGACGTATATACAAATTACAACTTCCCACGTGACAGCTTTGTTAAAATGTTGTTTTGCAGTTTGTAGTCTACAAAATGCTTCCGAGGAATGTGCAAAACAGTAAACTCCCTCTTTCCAAATACAAGCAGCCATCCTAATTTTCTAGGATGCCCGCGCGTGACACGAGCACGTACAACTGGTGGTCAACCATCGTATTATAGCCCTAAAAACTCTCAGATAGAATTTTAAAAACTTTAACTTAGAATATCGTGAAAACCATGTTTCTTTGGGACATCCAGTGCACAGATATTGTATACAGCATCACACTACAACTAGAATCCGAAACACAAATGTTAAGAGCGGAAGCTGTAGCGGAACTATAGCAGTGCGATTACGGGGATACATAGATGGTAAAAATTTGTAGCTTTTATTCTATGCAATAGAATAAAATAGAGGTGGACGCTAGTATAATTTATGCTTTTAAAGTGTAAGTGGCTTAACTGAAATGAGATTATAGTGAATTTATATAAATAGCTGTTCAGCATTGAGTAATAATCACACAGTATGTAGAATAACACGGTCAGCTATTATCCCTAGAAACTGCAAATAGAATAAAAAATAGAATAAAATTTTCTAGGGATAGAGCCATAAATGGATGAAGAATTCAAAAACAACCTAAGTACATGTGAAATGCAAACATTTGACATGGCCAAGAAAAATTCATGCAAACCAGTTGATTCAAAAATAAAAAGTAATGGCACCTCCACAAAGTTAATGGCGGGGTGGTCAGATAATTCCATATAAAGTATGAAGTGCCAACAGATATATTATAAATGTAATGTTTAACTGCATGCAGCCTCATATATTGATGTCAAACTATTCGTGGTAACAGTAATACCTGCATACAAGTGAACATTGTAACTACATGCAAAAATCCAACCATTACTGAAAGTCCAAATTCGATTGTGATTGATTTGATTGATTTACAGTAGGTTTCTCATACAATACTAAATACTTGAAAACTTGATAACTATTATTTCAGAAGAACAATTCTTGTGTTTATGAAATGGAACCATTTTGGATGCCTTCCACTGACCATGAAGAGATATACCAACAAATCCGTGAACAGAACTATCTAGAAATTCCAAGGCAAAACATCCAGTAAGTATTGCTTGGTGCATGCAGCTAGAAAGTGTGAGTATTAGGGATCGGGGGGGGGGGGGGGTGGTGGGGGGTGGTGGGGGGGGGGGGGGTGGTGAGGAAGTAAATTGGGTTAAATGATATACTTTCTTATGATTAGAATTTTGAATAATCTGGGTTCTGGGGAGTTTGGAACAGTAAACAAAGGACTGTGGCTTTATGGAACTCAGCAAAAAGAGGTTGCCTTGAAGATGCTCAAAGGAAATGCCTCTCCAGAGGATGAAGTCAAGTTTTTGCAGGAAGCGGCTATCAATGGGCAATTCCATCACGAGAACATAGTGCAGCTCTATGGAGTGGTCACTGTTGGAACTCCTGTATGTGTTTATATATATATTGGGACATTCCGTTGTACCCCTTGGATGCATTAAACATTACCTATATAGGTAATATTAGTATTGGAACTACTCACTAATGGAGATTTGAGAAATCATCTTCTGAAGCAGAGGCCATGGTAGGATGGGTAAGGTTTATTTGAATCTTATATGCTGTTCTGTTTTTTATTAGTCAGGGTGAAGTGCAGACATTAACCTCTCCGAATCAGCTACTGGCCTTCTGTCAACAAGTGGCACTGGGCATGTTATACCTTTCCAGAAAAGGATTTGTGCACAGAGACCTTGCAGCAAGGAATATTCTATTGTCTGATAAACTAATTTGCAAGGTAACTATTACTAAGTATTATTGGCATCTTAAACACACAGTTCGTGTTTTTTGTCACATTTACTAATATGATTATATTGAGCTGTTTATTTCTTACATGTTGTTACATATTTAAAATGCTTCAATACACACCTGTTTGCAATAACATGGTAGCTCTGTATATAGTTGAAGTAACCACAGTAACCACACTGCATGTATGGCACTGAGAAAATAACATCCTTTACAGATTTCAGATTTTGGTATGTCAAGAATATTAGATGAAGATGAGTATTATATTTCACATGGTGGTCAAATACCTGTTAAGTGGACAGCACCAGAGGTATGTTGGTACATTGAATTGTGGCAAGAAGTGTCATTCAGTTGCACAATATTTCCTAACTAGGCCATCCAATTCAAAAAGTACTCAACGATGAGTGATGTGTGGTCTTTTGGAGCTGTCATGTATGAAATTTGGGGCCTCGGTTTGAAGCCATATGAGACCTACACCAACCAACAGGCATGTACATTCAAATCATGAAGTGTTTCTAAATTGCATTCCTCCCCAAATGCAAGGTGATCAAGATTATATCCAGTGGTATGCGGGCTACACCACCTCCAGGGTGTCCCAGGGCAATATACAAACTTATTATTCAGTGTTGGTATGCCGATATCCAATCCAATAATGCATCATATGTACGAGATTTGACGTTACTTTCATGGATTTTTTTTTACACCTGTGCATGGGGTACTTCAAGATCATACATATGCAACCTCATTTAAAGGAAAATTAGAGGGATAGGTATCAGAGTTAGAATATCCATTACTTTGAAATAGATCAGCCTCATTAATGATCCCAATATCAAAATGTAGCTTGCCAATTATTTACCTGCACACGTTGCAAGCAGGCTACATTAGCAAACATTGCAATCAATGTAAATAGTTCCATTTATTGCACATACTTTTATTTATTTATTCTGAATCATCTCTTTATCAAAATAAGGTTCCAAAACACTGCTGACATCATGGAATTCACGCATTTACATGCACAGGTTGCTCGTAAAAACATGTGCACTGATAGGTGCTCATATGACACACCCTAGCTGGCAGAAAGATGTATCTATCTGTGCCTACCCTCTATTATAATTAAGATTTTGGTGGAGGATAGGTGGTGGATAAAAAATAAAATACTTAATAATCAACTGTCAGCAATCCCGTACGCTTTATTAAGGTAGGAAGTCCGGAAGTTTCAAAAACGCTCAATTTTTTTCTACACTGGAGAGGTATGCGTTGTGATGTCAAATTTGAATTTGTTTGATTTTTTTTCCAAACTTTTTTGGATGAAAAATAATAATGAAAGTTCGAAATGCAGTTGCTATGTCTTGACTCCGTATCATCTTTGCAACTTATTATTATGGAATTTAAATGATGTCGTATATATATATACACAATTAACTTTTGCATAATTTATAAAATCAGCAGGTACATATCTTAAAGCATACCTGAAAGATAGAAAATCACAACAAAAAAATATAGCTAACTTTGTATGTCGCAAATTTCTGCTTTAAAAATTCAGGGAGATCTTAGCATTTGGATCCATCTTTTGTACGAGACAGAATTCCGATATTGCATTCCGTTCAAAACATACGAAATATTCCTATTAAAAATCTACCCAGAGATTGTTTACACAATGTAATTTATTCATAGCACTTAGACTCGTATCCAGCCCCTCCATGGGTTGATTAGGTCATCGCTACAGTGATGACGAGACCAGAAATTTCTATTTATAAGAAAGGGGCGTCTCCTAACTATTATGGAAAAGTTAGCGTCATTTTGACATTGAGTCAGGCTCGTGACATTTTGACCAAAAAAATGGCGTCGGACTCCGATATCAATGACGTTATGGGGGAGGGGGGGGGGGGGGATGAAACTTCACAATGACGTTAACTTTTCCAAAATAGTTTGGAGACGCTCCCTATAATACGTGGATATGACTTGACCAACATCGTTCCCACGACAGCGCACAGTGGTAACAGGTAGACGGCTTACTTATTCATTTGATAACATTGGTGTATGTGCATAAAAAATGGTTGTGAACACAGAATTACTACTTTTGCTAGTTCAAGTGAACATATCTGGTCTAAGCAAAAACTGTTAGCTTTATGCTACAAACTGCTTTTTTGTCAGTTTGCTGGATGTACATATGCAAAATACTCCCGTGTCCTTAAGTATGGATTAGGGTTGTGCAGCATGTGTCAGCAAAAATACATATTACAAAACCATTCAGAAACTTGTACCTATTGTAAACTTGTTTACTTAATACACAATGAAGACTGGAAATGCAGTCACATGCAGGGATGGAGTATGGTTAACTAGAGGATACTTTAGTATGAATTCTACAGCTACTTTAAAAAAACTACACAAATCACTCTTTGTTATATTACATTGCCTGGTATGGCGTAGCAACATAAATCACAACGTGATCAGCATTTAAAATAGCATGAGAGGGAATGTATAAAATGTTTATTTTCTACTATACTATAGTGATGAAGTTCGTGATATATACTTCCTAATACGCATTGCATATGCATATGGATGTAATGACACCACTTTACCAGTTTTCATTAAGCATATGGGGAGACGGATGATTTTTCTGGACACTTCACAGTCTTGGAAATAAAATCTTCATTGTGTGCTCAATTGAAAGAATTTGATGGACAAATCTCTGAGTGATGTTGTATGGACATGTATATGTATAACTGTAAAATCAATGGAACCACATTTACCATTGACTTGTGCTAAGTTATTCCTTTTGCATTTTGATTTATTAAACTATTTGTAAATTCTTATAGAGAGGCGGGATTTGATTGTGTCCAAGTATGTCTAGTTGGTTAGAAAGTCGAAGCTAGCGGTTAGCTCCCACAAAAGGCCTGGGTACGAGACTAACCGCACAGACGAACCGAAGATGATGACCGACCATCACTGGGTTACCCAGCGGCGGATCCAGGGGGGGGGCACTCGGGGCACGTGCCCCCCCCCCCCCCCCCCCCCCCTTCATTAATAAATTCATAACTTTTCGGGCCGCATTTTATAATATAGCTGCACGATTGCGCTGTCTATTGATATCCGCACGCATGAACTCTACTACTGTACTATATCCCGGGCCCCCCGATACGCGATCATACTTCCCCCCCCCCCGCCCTTCGTATCGGGCCAGAAACCAACAGCACCCCCCCCCCCCCCCCCCCCCCCGCTCTTCGTTTTGGGCCAGAATCCGACAGCACCCCCCCCCCCCCCCCCCCCGCTCCTCGTATCGGGCCATAAACCGACAGCACCCCCCCCCCCCCCCCCCCCGCTCCTCGTATCGGGCCATAAACCGACAGCACCCCCCCCCCCCCCCCCCCCGCTTTTCGTATCGGGCCAGAAGCCGACCCCACCCCCAGCCACACCCACCATCCGTGCCCCCCCCCCCCCCCAAAACCTGTATCCGCCGCTGTTACCCATCACGATCATACAGCCTTCATACAACGTATGTTATTCCGGGCAATTGCAGGCACAGGCCCATAATTGCCCGGTTATAATGAACCTAAAATATGCTGGATCCGCCAGGTCAAGAAAATTGTCCAGGGTGCCTCCATATGAAGTTAGTCGTGTCCTGGGGTGTGTGTGTGTGTGGGGGGGGGGGGGGGGTGCGTACAACGTACTGTCCAGAGGGTTGTGTGCTCACATGAGCTGACCAGGGTAGATGTATTTTATAACGTGTCTTCCGTGGGGGTGTACGATTATTAAATGTAATAGCCCAACGTACGTACATCCAAGATGGCTACTGTCCCCTTCAGTTGATGCATAAAAATACCTGTGTCTTGGATTACCTGTTCATTATCCCTTTGATCAGCCTTGGGGGTTATTGTAGTGTTATTTTCTTTGTGACAAACATAGTGTGAAGAGGGATACATAACGTGGGAGGAGGGGGTGGTTATTGGCTTTATATAGGAAACACTAGGACTAGGAGGGAATTATTCCCCAGGTTACCCTGCATCTGTCGTAAACGGGTTGTTAAACATCTCTCCTCCTGATGCATCTATAGCTGAGGTCATGTGTACAATGCATGGCAGGGAGGAATCACCTCCTCTCTCTCTCTCTCTCTCTCCTGTTCCCTTTCTCCATTTCACTCACTCCCTCTTTCACCTTCCATCCCCCTCTGATCTCCATGTCCCTTCTGTCCCTTCCTCCAGGCATCTGCTTGGAACCTCACTCCCCAGATAGCAGCCAATGGCATCCTTACCCATGACCCCCACCAGCAGTCCCCATCCAGAAGTCCTAGGACATGGAGAGGGAGACCCAAGGACCTCCACCATCAAGGCCCAGAGCGGACCCAATCTCATGACCTCCGGCAGTCCCTCTCCCCAGTCTACAGCACACAAGCCTGGAGCGAGGCCACCAATGGGGTGGCAGATGAGTTGGTGGTGCTGCGTTCTGTGACGACCTTGTTATCTATATGCAGACAGCAGCCCCGGGAGTCCCTGTCCTGACACCTCTGGATCAGCAAACATAGTGGAGGCAGACAAGGCTGTAGTGGTGAAGCAGGGGATGGCTTCAGCACCAGTAGTTGCCATGATAACAGCAGCTGCTTTGTTGACATCGGACACCAGAGGCAAAGAGCGTGCCACCTAGGATGATTGGACAGTATGAACAAGGTAGTCCACACACTCTCACATGGTCCCATGGTCTACACACTGCCGGGTATATGTATCATTTCCGAGTTAACGCAAGGAGACAAGTATAAAACAAGAGCGGGCCCAGCAGCATGTATAGAGGTTGTGCAATGGGCGGAGCGAAGTGATGTTATTTGTCTGATCCACCATTTTGAGTGTCGAAAGCAATAGTGTGGATAAGGCTTGTTGTGGGGTGAGTGGGCGGGGGGGGGGGGTGCCTTGTATGTACATTACACATGATCCATGCACCCCTACTACTAGCAATGGGTCTATTGAGTGTGCATAGAAATATTTGTCAGGCTATAAATGTATACTGTCCCCATGCAGGCATCAAGTCATTGCAGACATACATTTCTAGAAGTACTGACTGACCAGACAACCCTCAGTCCCCACGACACACACCTTGTTCCCCTACAGTACCCCGGATGGCTCACGTCTCTTGACGGCTCACGTCTCTTCCCCCACGACACACACCTTGTTCCCCTACAGTACCCCGGATGGCTCACGTCTCTTGACGGCTCACGTCTCTTCCCCCAGGACACACACCTTGTTACCCTACAGTACCCCGGATGGCTCACGTCTCTTGACGGCTCACATCTCTTCCCCCACGACACACACCTTGTTCCCCTACAGTACCCCGGATGGCTCACGTCTCTTGACGGCTCACGTCTCTTCCCCCACGACACACACCTTGTTCCCCTACAGTACCCCGGATGGCTCACGTCTCTTGACGGCTCACATCTCTCCCCCCAGGACACACACCTGTACCCCTACAGTACCCTGGACGCTCACCCCAGGACACACACCTATACCCGTAGAGTATCTCAGACAGTCCATAATGATTATCTTATTACACAGGAGACCCCCTGGAAGATGCACATTGTCATGTCACAAGCGGCTCGTTTTATGCATTTGCTATGTGTGTGTATACATGTTATATTATAACCAGTTGTATCTTTTATTATAATAATTATTGCATATTGTATGGTGACAAAATGACGTTATCTTTTCCTTGGAGACGCCCCCTTACTATATACAATCTACTCTAATATCTATGATACAATCCATGATTATATAGTCCAGAAAGCGCCTACAGATGGGCTTAGCCCTTACAGTGCACGAGGTAGAAAATCGTGGTTACTATCTAATGAACTCGGACATGCCAAGCAGTAGCTGCTGTTGTCCGTCAGCAACGCAACTTCTTACGCGCAGACACAAATAGCGCACATACATAACACACGCACATATAAACAACACGAGCGCGCACATTGAAACGCATACACAATCGATCGCGCGCGCAGACACATTTACCACGCATTATGAAAATTCACAACAGAGTCCGGCTAAGAATACGGACACACCATAAAAATAATTTACCTGCCAATTATATATAGCCCACCCTTAACAGTTAACCTATAACCAATAATAAAAATGCAGATAATTAGATATACGGAACAAATGGCGGTCTTAATTTATTTGCGAAACGCTAATGTTCTAACTATTTGGAATATGGCGTCGAAATTTTTGATGCCCCATAACTTTTCCTCGGTTAACATTTTGACAAAAACAAAAGCACATTTGAAATCGCCACATTGTCACCTATCCAACCATGGTATTACTATTTGTTTTTGAAACATAGGATTTCCTACCTTAAGTGTAGTGATTTAATTAATTGATTTCCCACTCTGAGCCCTGATTATGCTATGCACATATTCATTTCAGGCATGGCCGGTTACACATTTATCTTACATTACAGGAATCCAGATAAAGCTCAACGCCCTTCCTTTGAGTACCTCGTCAAATCACTTGGAGCACCAGCTGAGAATATTTTGACCTGGAGTCAAAATGTTACCCAGACATGTCCTGAGGCCTTGATACTGGGGGCACCACTGGAACATGGGCAAAAGCTTTATCTTGACTTGCAAAACGCATACATTGGAGCTGATGAAAATGAATATTAATTATGCACGTCAGTGTGGTGTGATATAATTGTAGCTCGCATTGCTGTTCTCCTTAACGCCTGTTCAGCTCCTTAGCAATACTAAAAGCATGTCCATTTGCAGACAATTAAGACTGTGGTATAGATAGTCTGCATGTACACATAAATCTGTCCTTACATTTATCATTTTCAAGAAACTATACAAATTGATTAAATCACTCAACTGACAATACTTGTCCAGTATTTGGACAGAGGGCTTGATCTTAGTACTATTCTCTTGTATGCAATCACTCCACATGCAATCATGCCCTTAGCATATGGCACATTTCTTGCTGTACCTCTCATACCACCACAGATTCTCCATTTTAGATTGGTATGCATCAGATGTGCACATCAATTGTCCTGCATTGGCCCAGGTGTTGGCAGAATTAATCAGAACCATTTTTAGACTCCCTCACAGTCAGAGCATGCATGATGAGGCTTCTAATGTTGCCTAAATGTATCTCATCCTCTTCTACGAGAGCCAAAAAGAAAAAACGATGACACCAATTAGGAAGTTCTGTGATGTTTGGGATATGAGAGCATTTGGTGATTTAGACGAACTAATTAAACCCCTTCCATGGCATCAATAAAACTCCTTGGGCAGAACTTGGCTAAGTTGAGATGTAAGTCTAGTGAAGGACCCTCTTCCATGAAGAGGTCTGCACTCTGAGGGCTCGAATGATCACTTTACATGGCCACACAAAGCACTGTCATCAAGGGAGGAACCACACATTTAAGAGTATTGTGACCTATCCCAAACCTTGTAATGCTGCATGGGGGCTCCTATTATTGGTGACATACAGTTCTGCTCTGCATATGTTGAGGGGAAGTGGTTTTAGGCCCAAGAACTACTGCATGCGACTACTCATCACATTGCATGATCTTCAGGTTGCCATAGCCTTATTTCGCATGTGTGGTGCATACAGCACTCCTACCCACCACCTTGTGATCATACCTCTGACAAGGTTTGAAAACGATGTTCACAGTTGCCTTGAAGAGTGTGAGGCCATTCAAGTAATGGATGATGCCTGGTCAGGCATTTTTGAGTGGAATTTGGACCACACTCTTTAGAGTGGCATTCCCTGCTCCTTACCTTTGCCTCTGGGATCAGTTCAGACATGGAGCATATTATGGTAGAAAGGACCCAAGAGCAATTCAGTCACTCTGTTCCTGCAATTAAGGCAGTAGTGGACTCTTTCTCAACCCTTATATGGAAGCCCCACTAAATTAGTTATCATTATTGGCAGTCCTTAAAGATGGAGACCAAACAGCCCTTTATGAGGCTTCTCCATCTACTACCAGACCAATCATGGATTTTGGTTGTGTCTGCCCCAGGAATTGCTGATTGATTAAAAGGTATCCCTCCCTTCCTTGGAAGTACAAGTTCTGATCAAATGGTGGCTGGGCCTCCCACACTTTGAAGATGGTGTCACTTGCCCCCTGGATAAGCTAGGCCACCATGCCACCACTTACTAAAGAAGACAACAAGTTTGCCACCGCAACAATATTCTGTGAGGCGTCATCTTTGAATTCTTTCTTAGAGCTCTGCTCTTGTCTGAAATTGAGAAGGGAAGTGGTATGGACCATTTACACTCCGAAACCCACCCTGCTAATGTCATGGCCTACATCCTGAAATGCTCCTAGTACAGATAGGCTGAGCTGAACGGTCTTAAATTGATTATACGCTGCTCATTTTGGTTCAGTTCTGAAGTGTTTGGGAGAATGTGTCATTCTCATACTCTTGGGCCAAAATACGGATAACAATCATCATGACTCTAAGAAATACCATATGCAGAGCGAAATACATTTACATGCTCCTGCACATAAATTTGCTCAAAAACAACAGACATAGAAAAATTGTATGCAACTACAATATATGGGGCAGTGTCCAGCAAAATCACCCTTCAGGATAGTTTTTCAAGTTTTCAAATTTTTCATTTTCCGTAAACTCCGAAGAGCTTCTATCAAATGGTCCTTACGCATCCAAAATTGGACTGTCCATCATAAAGTTATTAGGCACTGAATTTATAATTAGCCATACACTTCAATGCGAGCGTTGCTTGTCCTGGAAAATTTGATAAAGTATCATATGGGTGATTTTGCTGGATGTTCCATGTATAGTTTTAGAGAAAAAATTTAGCTAAAGAGTGTCGTACCTGCAATATACATTAGCTCAAATGGAGTGTGCATTGTTGATTTCTGTTTAGAGGTTATGCACACCGACACAATAAAAAACAGATCTAGAGGTGATCATTCTGCATTTCAGAAACTGTAATGCACATTACCTATAAGCAAAGAGAACAGGGTCTAAAAGATCATCCCTATCGTTTTGCATGTCGTTGCATAGGTTGATTAGGGATCGCGAAATATCGCTGCAGCATTTGATTAAAACGTTCCACGGTTCCACCAAACCATTAGTTTGAGGATGGGCATGTGTTCAGTCTAGTCAATTGCATTCACAGTGTTCATAAATTCATGTCCTTCACCGCTAACGCTCCACGTGCACCTTAAAATGGCGGAGGGAGAAATAGGAAAGGCGTAGCATCACCTATACAGCGTATGGGCGTGTTGAGGTAGGAGACAATTTCTGCCGGGACATATATATGCTAGTGTTCGGGGGGGGGGGGGGGGGGGGAAGAACAAAATCCGCGGGGGAGGGGGACAAAATCTGCTCTTCCACGGCATGCAGTGTTCAATTTGTTATTATATATGCACTTACCTGTGGATGATACACCCTGTTTCCTATATTAGCAGTTGCCAATACATAAAGTACATTATAAAACATCTCATGTGCATGACGTATCGGCGTCAGTTGTGAGAATGTAGAAGCGAAAGCCTCACCGTAAAGGCCAAAACTTCATGACCTAAAGTATATGACAGGGGGAAAAATTAGGCCTATACCGTAAAAATGCGCATCTCCACCGTGAGCCTCTCATCAGTTCGCCGTCACCTTTATGAACACAAAAACAATTGAATAACACTTTTCTGATTACGGCCATTACGTACGTGCCATGCAGTTTTCGATCGTTAGATTTTCTTAAATTATATTATACATTTATACGAAGAGAAGGTATATAATACAATTCAGTACAGAACACAAGCATAATAAAAGCTCAGGTAACAAGACAGCTGGATATTGCAAGGATATAGCCCGAGCATTTCCCCTCAATTATCCAGGTAAGGCTTAGACTACCATATATACATCTCCTAGGTCACTGCAGCTCCACTGGAGGATGAGTCTATTGCCATCTCGTGCTGGTGCACTGTATTATATCAGTTGCCGTTTCTTCAACAGCCTAGGGAATGCACTTCCATCCAAGTTCCCTACACTTTGGGCTATTCTTAATCATCTTGACAACTTCCTTCTCTGCATGCATGCTGTTGAGTGACTCACAGTTGAGATCGATCGCTCCCAAAGTCAAGCTTCGCTGCTTTCTTATCGTGGCGAGCCAATAGTATAAGAACGCCAATATTGGTACAGAGAAGCGGGCGACAATCTCAAATAGCTTGTTGAAAGCAGGATAGCTATATAGCTTAATGCACAGTCGGGATGATGGAAATAAGAAGGCTTGCTGGAGATCAGATAGGATGAATGGAAGGGTTGTGGAAAGTGGCCATTAAAAAAAAAAATCATAGACCCCGACTAGTTTGCTAGCCAGGATGTCGGAGCAGAGAGTTCAGAGTAACACTAACATGCATGTGCACTTATATATTGTACAATGTGATATATATCAGTATTAGATTCAATACAACTATATAAATAACTTATTTTTATACAAGTGAACGGCATTTGTATATCCATGGAATAATGTGGCATTAATATGCACACGTTATACTTGTTATTCACAGTTGTTGCCTACATCAAATACACAGTGCGCAAGACAGTCTCCTTCCATTAGTCATCATCTGTTTATCAGCTGGTTAAAATCGGTGTACAACACAGTCATGCATATGTATACAAAACATACGGGACAGTGTCCAGCAAAATCACTCTTCTGGATTGTTTTTCAAGTTTTCAAATTTTTTCATTTTCCATAACTTCAAAGAGCTTCTATCAAATACATGGCCCTTACGCATCATAAATTGGACTATCCATCATAAATTTATTAGGTACTGAATTTATTACTAGCCATACATTTCAATGCAAGCGTTATTTTTCTTTTGCTTGTCCTGGAAAATTTGATAAAACACCATAAGGGTCAATATACATAGCCGGATAACTCCTATTTGGCATGTGGTGATAGTAGGGCCTAGACTAGGCTAGATTTTTTTTTGGTTGTTAATATATATAATTTCATAATATGAATAAAAATGAGTACAAAGTACGATGTGTAGATGTGCACACAAAGGATGCAGTCAATGTGTTAAACAGATACTGAGGGAACTTTGGCTTCTGCAACAGCCAGATCAATCACGCTGGATCTGAATGCTTGTCCTTGTGATGATACAGCACCTCTTAGGCACATGATGGATGAGCACAAGAGAGAGAAACTAAGGCAGCATCTTACCCAAGCAATAGTTGTGCCATAGCTTTGCTCTTGCTTGGTTGATAGAAGAGCTGCAAGTCACTTGTATGTTATGGAAGCACACTTTCCCATTCCTCCTGATGTGGTAAATACTAGTGGAGTGATGGAGCTATGTTCTACCTCCCGTACACATTGGTCATATTACCTCTGCTTTTAGCATTCATGAAGGCGGTATGCTGATGGTAACTGCAAGTTTCGATAAGAGGGAGCATTTGGGAGCACCATCTTCTGAATTAGATGTTTCATGTGACAGCAGTTCTCCAGTTAAATTTTGCAATAGTGGTTCTATGCACACATTGGAACATATCTCAGTGAGCATACCTAAGTCAACAGATTAGCTGTAGAATCCTTCAGATCATTGTGCGCACAGATGGAAAACCACCTGTTGGGCACGTGAGTGCATGATTTGTGGTGAAAGAACTGCTGCAGACACAGTGGCTTGGTAGGTTTGATATTTGCCAATTGTAGCAAAGACACAATGCATCATGGAAAGCACCCTTGTGGAGTGCAAAACCATGATCACCGATAGACAGGACTGAAAGCCAAGATGAGGCACACTTTTCACTATTGAGAGCCATAGATCGCACATGGGCAGGAGGCAGGATAGCTTTGAGTCGCACAACTTCAGAAGAGTGTAACTGTTGTCTCAGTGAGTGAATTGTTGCCATGGCCTGTTTTTGATCAAAATGTGTGGAGTGAGGAAGGTCCATGCACTGTGACTATATACAGGAGACGAGAGGGGCTGTGATGTTTACAGATGGAGGAATATTCAAAAGAAGCTGATACAGTGGGGTTAGGTATGGCAAGACCACCAAGACGTACTGGAATAGTGAAAAGTCCCTCTCCGTATCACTGATGCTGTCAGTCTTGTGATGGAGGGTATGAAATGGAGCCTGATTGCATCATCAAGTGGCTGGAGTAGTGAAGATATGTCAGGTATGGTGTGAAGGAAGTCCAAAGCCCAGACACACCATGAGCAAGAGCACAGTAGGCAGCATGAGGTTGAGTCTTAGCGATCAAGGATAAGTTGAGAATGGTAGATGCCCACACTTTCACTTTGTCGCTGATGTAGCTCTCTAGAAAAGAATGGCTTCCAAGTGCTGCACCAAGATGGCACTTCCCTTCAGACGTTATACCAATTCCTGTGCCAGAGAATAGTTCTTTTGGATGTTGTAGTTTAACAAACAACCACGTTTTCCCAGGGTTGACAAAGTATCCATAGGAGAGACCAGAAGAGATGACAACATGGTCTATCAGGCCTTAAGATTCAGTAGCGTGCCACCTGCTGTAGCATCGTCAGCATAACAAACCTGCTTGGTGTTTGTGCTCTGCAATTTCTCAATCAAAGGAACAGTTGCGACAGCATACATGGCCATGGCAAGAGGGTCTCCCTGGGTTATTCCTTCCTGAGAGAAAAGAGTATCCCCATCTATGAAGAGAGAAGCATTTTCTCTGTATGTGTTTGTAAGTATAGTGGCAAGTGATGGACACAATTGGTGGATATTCAAGAGAGCAACTTTATGGTTGAGAGAGCTGAATGCCTTGTTAGCATCAACAAGCAGGACAGTCTCAGTTGTTGCATCATGAAAGATGCGACACATTGAATGTATGACAGCTTCACATCCAGCTTCATGTCCAGCACAAACCTGAAAAGTACCAGCAGCCTCTAGTACATCAGACTTGATAACAGAAAGAACTGCCTTGATAATAATTCTTTTGACTATCTCACCAACACCAATGGGGCGCACTCCTGGGCATTTATCAAGAACAATAATACGGTTGGCAGTGAGTGCTGCAATACCTTGAGGGTCAACATAAGTCGTACATATTTTTTGTGCAACCAGGGCAAGGCTATTGCAGAGATCAGTGGAGGCTGAAAAGTTGCATACATAGATCCTTTAGTTAACCCTTTCAATGTGCACGAAGAAACTCGACAAACAAATTGTTTTAATTGAATAATTTAATTACCAAGCCTTGAAGCCACATTACCTATTACTTTTTCAAGCCAAGTGATGCAGCTAGGGATGATTAGATTTGATTTAAAATAGATGTAAGAATACTGAAATACACAATTCTAAAGTAAAGTTAATCGAAAAACATATTTTTGGCCAGCTATGTGTATTGTCAATTTGCATCCGTGTGTGAGGTAGAGGAACACATATTGGTAATATGCGTACAGGGGTGCACAAATTACTTACCCTACCTTATCTTTGTAAGTAATTACATTTGTCATTCAAAAATCAATGTCTGGGAACACAACAGATAATTAATTGATGGTCAATATTAATTCAAATTATTTGATTCTTATCTGACAAATAAACCATGGCCACATTAAAAAACTTTGCGCATGTGACTGATTAAGAGGAGGTGTACATGTACGCAGAGCAAGAGGATTCGTAGACAGTGGACACACGAGTACTGAAAGCTCAAATAGTGGAGGTGAAAATGGTGGTCCAGGAGGCGCGAGTAGTGGAGGTGCAAATAGTGGAGGCACGAATAGTGGAGGTGCGAGTAGAGGAGGCACAGATGGTGGAGGCACGAATAGGGGAGGCGCAAGCACTGAAGGTGCAAATAGTGAAATGTGAGTAGTTGAGGCATGGGTAGAGGAAGTGCAAGTAGAGGTAGAGGAAGTGCAAGTAGAGGTAGAGGAAGTGCAAGTAGAGGTAGAGGAAGTGCAAGTAGAGGTAGAGGAAGTGCAAGTAGAGGTAGAGGAAGTGCAAGTAGAGGTAGAGGAAGTGCAAGTAGAGGTAGAGGAAGTGCAAGTAGAGGTAGAGGAAGTGCAAGTAGAGGTAGAGGAAGTGCAAGTAGAGGTAGAGGAAGTGCAAGTAGAGGTAGAGGAAGTGCAAGTAGAGGTAGAGGAAATGCAAGTAGAGGTAGAGGAAGTGCAAGTAGAGGTAGAGGAAGTGCAAGTAGAGGTAGAGGAAGTGCAAGTAGAGGTAGAGGAAGTGCAAGTAGAGGTAGAGGAAGTGCAAGTAGAGGTAGAGGAAGTGCAAGTAGAGGTAGAGGAAGTGCAAGTAGAGGGAGAGGAAGTGCAAGTAGAGTTAGAGGAAGTGCAAGTAGAGGGAGTAGAAGTGCAAGTAGAGGTAGAGGAAGTGCAAGTAGAGGGAGAGAAAGTGCAAGTAGAGGAAGGGAGGGGACCTAATAACAATATCCACAGGGCGTGTCCTTTCGTTAATATTTTGCATTACTTAGTGTGGTGATGCAAGATTTACCTCTGGCTTCACAACACCTACTGTTCAGTCTATCCCGCTGATACTGAACACTTTGGAATAAAGGAATCGTTTACAGTATTTCTGAAGTTGCTTTTTTGTCGACCTTCAAGAATCAGTGGACATCAAATATGATCTGCATGCAGTGGATGAACTTGATATATTGCCTATTTGCATCCTAAAATGTGTACAGTGGTACACAAATTACTCCTTTCATTTTGCTGCATTATATCTCATAACAGCAGTGAGCATTTTACACAACTTGTGAAAATCAATACCCCCTATGGAGCTATAGGTGCTTTACAAGAATTTTAGAAATTGGTTTTTAAGTAACAATAATAGTATAGCTGGAAAGAGCTTGAGAAATGCAGTATAACGGTATATCATATGTGTAGATATCATTCATATTATGAACAATAATGGACGGTTTGTAGCCAGAAACAGACACGCGGTAACCAATAGTAATCGATAGCCTACACTGCATGATAGTTTGGATTTACGATATATTTTTCTAATGATAAATGTGTTAGTAAATATGACATCAAGTCATCAACACAATAGTAAATATAAAGGATTCATTTACTATAGCTGAAATGTCACATATACAATATTTACATACACATTTGAATAGTAGTAAATGCAAAAGAGCGCAACGCTTTAAAATGAATACAATACATTAATAGGATTGCCAATCTAAATGAATTTATGAGCGTACAATAACCACGTTTAGTCAAATATGAACCGCATCGTTACAATTCGTTTATCTTTAGCCGTTCAAAAGATAAAATCAAACAGCTTGCAATTAACTAAACTGACAAAACAATGTACGACAACTTTTAATTAATAACGTCATTTATAAACTGCAGAATAGAATTGATGAGACTTTGAAAAAGTATGAAATGGGATTGGCGTTTTACTAGTTAATATTCGAAACAACAAATCAAACTTGAAAAAGCTATATGACCACTAACTTTGAGTTATAATAACGCACCATTAAATAATCCATTACCAAATCAAGTAGTGTTTTGTACTTCATTTTATACTGGAATAATTTATGATGGTTTTTAAAAATATTAACCACAAAACAGCTTCAACCTTAATAACTTTAAAGCAAATGATGGTCTTAAATGTGAATAACTCACTATTGAAGCTAGAAACTTGAAATCAGTACTGTTCCACCGCATATCCAGATCGTGTGTTACTTATTACTAGTTATTAAAATCAATTATCGCAAACCACAATCTTGAATAACTTTGTTAATAGAGGGCTTTGAATATTTTGATTTATGAGGGATTTGATACAGTTACTTAACCGCTTGTAATAATTGAAACCTAATTGGATTATTTGTATTTGCCTAACTACGGCAACATATGTTAAAGAAATCAAGCAGTTAATTAATTTCGATCCTGAGTTATAGGGGTTTTAAAGCGTTGCGTTCTTTCGTAAACACCCTGTATATTGTAAATCCAAACTTTCATGCAGCTACTAAAGCATTTGTCGCGTACCTGTAGGCTGCTTTGGTAACCTAAACGTGATTAACCAGTGCCAATAGTTGTATTGTTGCGCGGTCTTCAATTTTGTGTGCATTTCGGGGAACGGGGGGGGGGGGGGGGGGGGGGGTTGACTTACCTAACAGTGTGTTAACCAGACCACACGTGTGGGTTCTTTGCACTATAATGTCTAATTCTTTCTTTCAGTTGCAATTTGAAGGCAGATATCTATTCCATTATGCAAAGATGATGGACAAAATAAACGGTACTTGAAAACATAACCAGACACCAGCGGTCAAAGGATCAAGGTAATCGTGGACGAGTTGGGCGTAAGGTACAAAGAATTTAATCATCCTTGATTAGTTTGATGCCACATTCGGGCTGCTACTATTGTACAGTGTTTGAACGGACAACGTGTATACCGCCATCCTTGGGAATAAACAGCTAGTTGGACTATAGATTCACGGATGATTATAGGAATTTTAGGTGATTCGCAAACCGCGCGCGAATGGACCAGTTGCGCGTAAGCGATGGAATGTTGATTAAACATTTGATTGAACGTGACGTCACGTCCGGACTGCTGGTCGTCAGAAAACTACTATGTCTTAAAGTTGTCAGCCCAAGGAATGATAACGTTTAGTCATGAGATCTAGCCTTAGCTTCACCAATGCCACAAACACTTGATTTCTGGATCTAGTTTTCGTTTTTCAAAGCCAAAAAAATGCGATTTTTTATGAAGCCAGTATAGAATCTAACTAGGCAATCATCGTGTTTGATCCTGAAGTTAATCTTTAAAGGATTTTGAGTTCTATCGTCAACGTCAGTAACATCGGTACCATCAAGCATGCAGCAAGTCTGTGACAACATCCACCTTTAATTAAACAACCTCCACTTTCTGCAGCTGATTTCGGGGAACAACTAGTGAGCGATGGGTTTCAATCTAGCTCCCTTCAGACTGAATCATTAGTTAATGCTCCCCTGCTTACCCGTATAGAATATATAGAAAGACTTGTATATGGGGTGCTTCAATACCAAGCACGCCAGATTTTTAGTCCGCGAGGGAATGCTTGAACAGTACATTTTCAAACAATTTCGATTTACTACTTGTCCACGAGAGAAACAGATAGCTAGTACATCGAACAACTATAATGCGTATTGAAAACGAGGTCTTCCTATTTAAAAATCGGCTTCCATAATTAAACGTAATATACCATCAATGAATCAGTAATCTCCCTCTAGTCCTCAAAATTGATTCACACGCGAGAAAAGTTGTTATGCTTTCTTTGTAACATGGAGTGCATTACAGTGGTGGAATTCAAAGGTGTGATTCGATCATAACCCAAGTGTGAAAAACTAAACAGACTTGAACGTTTCTTATGCTAAAAGATGAACATTTTTAATTAAAATGATGCAATTAATTATGAATTGGGCGGGGTTAGTACAGCACCCACAAAGGTTGAGAGATTGCATCTCTGTTATTAGTACTTTGTGGTATTTTGTGGTATTTTTGTACACTGCCATTGATCAAACAATCGCGAGTCGCTAAATCCATACCAATTCAGGAGCACAACAGTTGTAAAGAATAGAAAAGTGATGTCAGTTAATTATGCCATGTAAAGCAACTGCAAATCACGGTTTACAATGGTTTACAACAACGTTTACACCTGATCCAGAGATCTTCAGGTAGCAAAAGGAATATTTTCACCTGCGATATTCCATTCTTCTCGTGCGTGTAATAAAATTAAATCATCTCATGATACAATCCATTACCGGCATTAGTTCCTGCAGGAAGGGTCTTGTAATCTAGGTTATAAAATTGAGCATTTGCAGCCGGGTTACAAGGAACACTAGCGTACACAATGAGATTGCCAGCGACACGACGAGAAGGTTGTTTAGCAACATACACATTCGCGCCCACAGTCAGTTTCACATCAACTCCATTGCACTCAATTGTAATCTTGGTGCGAAGATTGAAAGGTATGGCCTGTGTGGTAAGTAACCAGTTGCCATCAATAGTATCGCCTATTACGCAAACTGGTCGAGTTTAACCTTGATAAAACCTAATACCAGGGGAGCGAGTGCCAAAAGTACAAGAGTTATCGCCTGTTGTAAATGCTGCTCCAAGCACTAACGGTACCAATCGGGGTGAAAGTATGTAGTTCCCGGTCGTCTTGGCAAATACACCAAGGAAATTGCCTTGGGCCAATATTGGGTTAATAGGAAGACCAGTAAATGGATTAGTAGGAGTACAAGTAAATAAAAACATTCTCTCTGAGAAAGTTGGTGGGATATAGGTTTTGCAGGCAAATAGTATACTGGTGTAAAAAGCAAGGAAACAAGTTTCATCAGAAGGGAAAATGTAATAGTCCTATATTTAGCACACTTCGACTAAGGCATATGCTGTTTTTGTGCTAAATATAGGACTATTACATTTTCCTTTCTGATGAAACTTGTTTCCTTGCTTTTTACACCAGTATACTATTTGCCTGCAAAACCTATATCCCACCAACTTTCTCAGAGAGAATGTTTTTATTTACTTGTTTCCTTAATTTTTTTAACACCCAAATCACTGTTGCATCGCAGGTTTCCCCCCTTTCATTTAACCGATTTAATTCAATCCAGACGTTAATCCAGACGTAGAACATTTTCTAGTTACCTTTGCTTAATTAGAATTGGTAAGACCGTATATAGGCTTTTAGGCGTTTTTGTATCAAAGCGAGTCCTCCAGCAAATTCTAAAGCTATTGGTGCAATTTTTCATTGCTTAAAAGTGTTCCTGTCCCGAGTTATGAGTTCCCAAGAAGAAGAAGAAGAAGAAGCAGATGACCCGCCCATTATTTTTGGAAGGGGAACGAGGACGGCAGTATTTTTCGTTCTCGACAACCACGCGGTTCTACGACGTGAAACAAAAACGAAACTACTCAGTTTTGACTTCTAGATCGATTGCCGCAACAAGTTAGACGATCCGATCGTCGGAAGCGAAGCTACGGCAGGGTCGCGGGATTTTAATTAAATTCATAGTCGGTGTCAAAACCTATATGGAAGCATATAGATAGTATCTATGATGGAAGTCTCTAGCGAGACATCCGATACTTAGACGTTGTAGATGCTTGAGGAGGCATAGTAAGAATCCCACTATCGTCTTGCTTGGGATTCAATTGGGGAATTCGTCCTTTGCTATCCGCCATAAGGGGGTCAGCAGCAAAAAACAACGGTTCGCCTTTACATCAGCCTCCCTATCGCTAATCTTTGCAATTGCGTAGAACTTGTTCGCGGTTACACGGTTGGCGGACTGTACCATAAACAATGCAACGGTCCATTGCAGCGAAAGGGACTCCTTCATCCCAAGATATTGTGCAACTGCGCAACTGATGAGCATTGTGTTTATGCGTACAACCACCCTCAACAATAATTCATACGAATTAAAGTCAATACTTGGAATCACTATGTATATGTACCACTGTTCATCAATCCCACTACACGATTTCATATTACATCGGAAACGACAAAATGTTTTTTCCATAGCAACACAGAACAATAATTGCAACAATAGCGGACTAGGGTATAGACTGTGCTAATGCATTCGACCATGAGGATCAGGCAATTCTGTATTTTGTCTCTTGAAGTAACGAAATAAGGTTATACGGCGTTTTAGATTTTTGGGTGAACTACGCCCTTAGTGATAACCTGTGCAGATTTATGCTTTTGCAACAACCGTTTAGCCATTCAGACTAGACTATTGAGTGTTTGTTTGAATGAACTCTTAAAGACGAGATCCACCGTTTTACTGGAATCCTGATATTAGCTCCAGTGCGGTGCCGGGGGCGGGGGAGTGATCGTCAGTAACCCCCCCCCCCCCCACCCCACCCCAAGCTGGACCTTAGCCTCAGTGTTATATGGAGGATAATTTTTATTTTAGTTCAATATGGGGGGGGGGGACCACTGCTCCGTATAAAAGGGGTATGAAAATGGTTGATGTGTGCGTGTGAAGGTTGGTTGCAAATGATGTGCAAAAGGCAACAGGACTTAGTGCACGTAACAATATGCAACAGGGCGTAGCAGCTGTGCTTCGGTACCTTAAAGAAAAAGTTGTATGAATCAATCACCACCGTCTAATGCCAGTAATGCAGAGCACGCGCACAATAGGCTCACAAAATGAGGATTCAATACTTTAATGAAGATTGGTAGAAAAAAAAAAAGACCATAGATTTACAGCTGGCTGAGCATGAGCTCCACAAAGTTTAATGACAAGACAAGCGGGCATGAAAAAAAGCTTTGGCATGCAAATGTTAAATTAAGTTTAATTAAATACATATTTTTGATGTTTTAATACCTACCATATTTGCTCTGTAGCTACCATGACCAAAAATCGTTAGCTAAGTCTCCAATATAAGTTAACGCTGTCTAAAGAGCTAGGAGATAATCTTTAATGCCATTTTCCGCCTCATCTTAATAAGTATAATTATTATAATGTGTCCCTTGTACGTGCCACAAATCTATGATCTTACAATTATACTTGAACTACATTCAAGATAAGCCCAACCATCACATTTTATTTGGCTGTTAACATATTCCGATCTGAACCCCTTAAAAAGAAAATTTCTAATTTACTAGGTACTAAAGAGAAGCAAGTAGTTTATAACTTACATTTGATATGGTGTGTGAATGCTGTGGGGTAAAAATCATTCATTGAGGAGAACACTAGCAGATACCATAGCTACACTAAAGTCCTGGACAGCATCGAGGAAGTATACGTTTATGTAGCATGTATTTTAATTATATTCATAGCAAATCAATCACCAAAATTCGGTAAAATATGTCAGCTATGTATGGTGAGAAAGCGAAACTGATATATCGTAACGTGAAGTCAAAAAATTCAAGTTTATTGGGGGTACCAAAAAAAATTTATTCAGTTTGACAATATTTCAGTACCGCGTCCAAATTTAAAAATCATATTTTGATTCTTCATGTAATGATATCTAAAAATACCGAAAATCTCGTTTTTTGCTTAAAAACTGTCCATAAGATTTTCAAGACAAGTTTTGAAAAGTTTTTGCCTCTCATTACTGGAGCCATATTCATCATCCACTTACCTTGTGTAAGCAAAACAACTCGCTGAAGCAACCATAGTTTACTTAACAGCTGTAATTGGTAAGAGCAATCTCATCGATAAGCCCTTTCCTTTGTCCCTACTGCGGCGTTTTTATGTAAACGGTCAAGTGTTTTCAATGAATATAATTAGCTGCTAATTGTGTTTTTAGTTATAATTCAACTGACTGAATTTTTTGTTTAAACGAGTTGGGCTAGTGAAACCAATATACGGAACGTTCTTATCGGACCCCAAAGGCACCTTTAAAATTAAAATAATGGCACATTATTTTTACTTCCTCGATGTTGTCCAGGACTATAATAATGATTGGACTTAAACACAGTCTCGTCAGTTTTGTTGTTTCAAAATCAATATTCATCCCATGTTACTCATTGTTCTTACTTAGGGTGGTCTTATTTTAATCGTTGTAGTTATAATCCTTATATTTCCAACTGCATAATAATGTAGAAAAAAATACACCTTACCATTCATAAATATGCATGCTTCTTATTTATTTATATGAGCAGCAGTCGAAGGAGGGGGTTGAGGTGTGTGGGTGTGGGGTGGTTGCTGCTGTGACTTTGATTTTGTTGGTGTGCTGTACGGTATATATGAACATAGGAACAATAACAATGAATCAATATCATATAAATGCACTTTAATACAATGTCATACTTAAATTCCGACTAAACTGATTTGACTTCTCCCTAATGTAAAAGGTCATGTTGTCACACATCAGAGTGTTTCCCATTTCCATCAGTATACACTGTATTTCATGTAGATCAGCTTTCCATCCTTTTCTTCTAATCCAATTGTCAAACAAATCAGACACCACTTTGTAATGGCAAATTTTACCCATTGTGATTTGGCTGTCAAAAATTAATTTCCCATAGTCACAGCCAATCAATTTTGCTCCAAAATTGGCAACATCTTCTGGTGAAAGTGCTACCAAATATGTATCAAAAAAACCTTTCATAATTTTTTTGTTTTGATCAAATTCTGCTTGAGTGGATGGTGATTTCAAAATTCGTTTCATTTCACTGGAGTTATTTTCATCAGAGAAAGGTTCATTTGTATGAAGAGGGTGAGGAGCAGGCAAAAAAGAGTACTGAATAGGTTCCGGTGTATAATCTAAGGGTACTAAATTATAACAAGACTCTGAATAAAGATACATGTATAATCTCACCAGCACTGTAGCCTTCTGTTTCTTGTCCTGGTGCATGATGAACACATGAACATTGATATGAGTCCGGATGAGCCCATGATGTCAGGTAGCGATCTGAGTTCTGATCATCTACAAATGATAACTAAATGTATTGATATTGTTTTTAAAACTGGTCTAATTTTTCCAGGGCCAGCACAATTATATTAGTCAAAAAACCATATTTTTCACATTATGATCTAAAATGATCCATAGGAAGGAGTGTTATAAATCCGTATTGGATACAAAATACAAAGAATTCACCAATGAGAAAGTTGGTGGGATTGCAGCCAAAGGGGTCTAAACAAGGTTAAACCTCATTTTTGGTTCTGTTTCATTTATGTGTACATATACTCAATGTAGGTTTTTCCTTTTGTTCCCTTCCTTGTACATCATTGACTTCAATTCGTATCAAACTTCCTCATTAGAGAATGTTTTTCTTTACTTGTTTCCTCTATTTTTAAAATTTATTATTGATGATAACAATAACAAAATAGTAAATTGTATAACTATTGACAAGTGAGTTAGATTGAATAGGTGATAATGCTTTGATAATAGTAGTATTTCTCAATCAGCACCATAGAATGCCATTGTTGCATACAGCACCGCAATTGTTTGTGACATTCACTATGTAATGAGCATGGGCTTCTGCTTTGCATGCTTCTGACGATCAATCTTGTAATACTTGCTCTTGGAACTTGAGGTAATCAACTTTTTGTTTGGCTCTATATTTTTGGTGGTGCAGATTTATTTGGATAGAAAAAAATTCACACGAAAACGTAGAATATATAAGACACTCTGAGAAAAATAACTTTCTTAGACAAAAGCGTTGAATGTCCACAGGGAATGATAACTTTTTAAAAGTAATGTCACGGCTACGTCAAGTGTATGAATTGAGACATGGAGCTCATAGTCAAAGTGCCAACCAACTTTCATCTGCCCCTATGAAAGTAAGGTATTTTAGTTCAATGCCATGTACACTGCTGACCAGTGAAGATAAAATGAAGAATTATTACACATCTTTTGGTACAAACAGCTTAATTTGAAACTGCTACTATTGTGAGTTATAGGAAAATAAAGAAATGAGGAGGAAAAGAAGAATACATGTAAGATGAACATGGAGAACAATGGGACTAGAACCTTATATAAAGATCTCTAAAACTGTATGTTTTCATAGAGCCTGACTCACGCAAAACAATGATGTCCATTCATCAGGAATCTCGCTAGGCACAGTTCACATTTTCTTAATTATATTCACAACCCAGCTCAATTCCTACGTTTGAACTCTATACTGATAAATTGTCGATCAGTATAAAGAGTATGCAATAATTCAGTTTAGGTAGCCTGCCTGTAAATCCAAAACTAGGAACTATGATCAAACCAGTTGCCTGTTGGTAAAACATCCACTAACATAGCATGAAACTACTAGGTAAGTCAAATGATGTTTTCAACAAACCTCCATAAATGAACTACCACATTATAACCATGATACATAATTTTATTACACCTTGCAGGTATGTATTTGGCAACGTGAAGTTACCCATAATATATACCTGCATTTCATAGCGATATGGCAATCTGTATGCAAGAATAACAAGCCTCCATATGCAGACTGGATATGTGCGATTTATGAGACCTGCACCCACTATAATTGTCTTCACACATATCCAGTTCGCTGTATTCAGGCTGCTGAATTGCTGTGTTTTCTGTTAAACAGCAAAGGAATTTCTGATTTCCCCAGCATGTTTTGCACAATACCTGCATAAAATACTTGATAAGTCTTAAAACAATTTTTTTAATGGGACATCCATATTACAGTTAGCATTATTGGTATTGTAACACATATTGGTACAAGTGATGAAAACTGTCTCTATGAGAAAGTTGCAGGTTAGGAATGAAAGGCTATAGTGGTGTATAAAGTAAGGAAACAATGTTAACTGACTATGTGAATAGAAAATGAAATAGACCGATATTAGCTAGCGTTAGTCATATTTTAATACCTACGTGCTAAATAGGTTTTTCCTACCTAGTCAGTTAACCTCATTTCCTTGCTTTTTACACCACTATAGCCTTTCATTCCTATATACCACCAAATTTCTCATACAGACAATTTTTATCACATGGTTCATTAAATTTTTTTAATGCTTCATTTAACTTTTGTACCATGAAATCATAAAAGGCATAGTAGATAAGGAAAATAATAGTTTATCGTTCGCTGATCAGAATGCCCGCCAAGTGGTAGTGATGATGGTGTAGTTATACTGTACGTAGTCAGACAGTCGCGAGGGAAGGGCTTGTGGTTATTATGAATCAAACAACTCTGGTTAATTTTTATTTTTTAGCCACGCATCATTGTACGACCATGCACATTTAAACTGTTCATGTGTTAACCGATACATAACAAAGGTTTTTTTTTCCGGCATATTACAGATACCTGCCGAAACTTAACATGCAGGCTGTAGTTAACTAGATTTTCGTTTCAAGCTGTGGAACAATGCCTTCCTTTAGTGTTAACATATATTACTGCTCCACTCCAGTTTCTCAACCATTTAGGCAATGTGGCCAGACATGTACACATGGAGCTGTATCCTGATATCATCCAAAGGGCCTCAACTGTTCTTCATGCAGTATTTACCTCCAGTTCGATTCCACATCAAGGAAGAATAAGAATTTGAATCACGCTTGCAACTGATTCATGTATGACATTGAAGAATAGCTGATGTAATGAGCTATTTTCACTGAATACCAAACAAGGTATAGCACACTTCAGTAAATGGCAATGGGCATGAGTATTTTTGTTCTCTAAAAGCGTGCAGTCTTATGACACAGAAAAAAACGCAGAACTATTTTCCTTTTTGATATCGCTCGATTGGCACGAAGGGATAAATGACCTGACTCTTGGCTGTCCTGCTTAAGATGTTTTTAATTACATTCATCATGCTGCATTATTCCTGTATGGAACCTTCTGATAATGATTATCACATAGGGATTTCCATACATTCGTAATAACACTTTACCTGTTCTTTAAAAGCTTATATGTACTAACCTTGAACACGTTGAGTGTGTTTGTCTTCATCATTCATTACTGTGCAGTACAGCTAAAAATGTAAAACAGCTAATCAGTACATTGTATGTGAGTTATGTGCACATGCATCACAATAGAACAACTGCTAGTTATTGCCCAAAGATGTTAGCTAGCTTTCTTTAATTGATAGATTGGTGACTTGGCTCCATAGCCATCAGAACACCATACAATGATTGGTGACTTGGCTCCATAGCCATCAGAACACCACACAATGATTGGTGACTTGGCTCCATAGCCATCAGAACACCACACAATGATTGGTGACTTGGCTCCATAGCCATCAGAACATCACACAATGATTGGTGACTTGGCTCCATAGCCATCAGAACACCACACAATGATTGGTGACTTGGCTCCATAGCCATCAGAACACCACACAATGATTGGTGACTTGGCTCCATAGCCATCAGAACACCACACAATGATTGGTGACTTGGCTCCATAGCCATCAGAACACCACACAATGATTGGTGACTTGGCTCCATAGCCATCAGAACACCACACAATGATTGGTGACTTGGCTCCATAGCCATCAGAACACCACACAATGATTGGTGACTTGGCTCCATAGCCATCACAACACCACACAATGATTGGTGACTTGGCTCCATAGCCATCAGAACACCACACAATGATTGGTGACTTGGCTCCATAGCCATCAGAACACCACACAATGATTGGTGACTTGGCTCCATAGCCATCAGAACATCACACAATGATAGGTGACTTGGCTCCATAGCCATCACAACACCACACAATGATTGGTGACTTGGCTCCATAGCCATCAGAACACCACACAATGATTGGCGACTTGGCTCCATAGCCATCAGAACACCACACAATGATTGGTGACTTGGCTCCATAGCCATCAGAACACCACACAATGATTGGTGACTTGGCTCCATAGCCATCACAACACCACACAATGATTGGTGACTTGGCTTAGTCACATTTAAAATAAAGTGGTATTATCCGGTACCACTCACATCATATTTGGGGATGAATTGTAGTCAAAACACATATGCCCTTAGTAATATTGGAGAATTGTATCATTACATTTCCACTCCACACTTTACATATTATGCAAGTGGCTGCATGTGTTTTCTAATTTAAATTTTTATTTTTGCCTGGTGAACTTCATAATGCTTGGGAATGTGGGTAGATTGTTTATCTAAAAGGACAACTGATTTTTTCAAGTACATAGTACTATACAGAAAAAAAGATTATGTTTCTTAAAAGGATTGATTCATTGTGTGCACATTTAGTTGAGTATTCATTGTGTTTGCTATTTTTGGGATATCTGGAAGTGTATATATAATGGGTTATAGGCCCAGCGTTTTTTCTAACAATGCAAAATAGACCCTTTGAACAAGAAGGCAACTTAATTTTTGATGGTGGGCATGTTTGAACAATGAATTTATCAAATTTGCCTTCTTGGGTCGGAGCACGGTGTTGAAGATGCAAAACATGTTTTCAATGCTGGCCATCACGTACTCTAGTAATCCATTAGGGGAGTTAGCTGTGTTGAAATGACGATGGATGGTCGGCATGATGTATCTAGGTTCATCAACAATGGATAGCATTTGTAGTCTGTGCAAAAAATCAAGTCAAATAATGCATGCACATCCTCATAATATTTAGCTACTACTGCTACAACGCAGATGTTTAAATGATGGATGCTATGAATTGCTGGTGCTTATAGAAAATACCTTTGGAGCGTGTTGGTATAGTGGGCACAAGCAAAGAATCACAAAATTTTTCAGATCAGTTGTGAAAGGCAAAACAAATACAGTGTACGTGTGTACAAGAAGTGCGAAAGCCAAACTGGATATCCATGTATCTCCAAAACAGGATTCAAAGAGAAGAGAAGACAGAATGAACAAAGGGGTAAAGACCACAGGCAGCAACACAGTATCATTTCCCTGCAAACAAAACTGTACGCAATGGCGGTGAAGGGTGCATCCAACAGCAATAGGCCTTCTATGTTACTAATTAAATTTGCCAAAAGGTAGGCACACTTTTTTATATCACATCCAATACCCTGCAGGGTTTAAAAACCTGACAAATTAACATTCATGTCCACATCTCCTAGCTGCGGAAACAGGAGAGGCATAACAGACTTGTCTGGGTTGGATTCATCGTTCATCTTGCCATGAAAGTGACAAACGTTATTCATTTAACTATTTCATCTTGTCTTGAATGCACTACCTTTGGTAAACATTACCCAGGAGAGAAGGAAACAAGTGGAAAGAGTCTTTAAGCAAGAGGCAGTTGAGAACATTATGTTACATTTGACTGTATTCATGACAGGAAATACAACAACTGGAGGGTACACATATTATTTATCAGCCACAACATACATGTATATTGACCATAATGTCAATATGCATGCTCAAACACTGAATACTACTATTCATCAACCAATAATGCATTCTGACAGATGCATTGACAAACAGCTGCTCTACTTTGCTTCCTCACACAAGAATCACTGGCAAACACTCAAATCACTCAGCCTCTCATTCATCACCTCTACCCTAATAACTCCCACATCCTCACTCACTCATACACACACAATGGCAGCCCAGTCATGCTGTTACGAAACGTTGAATTGCAACTTGATAAAACAGTTTAATTATTATTTGTATACATTGATATGCATAAGACCTCACATATTCAATATACAACTGTGTATGCATGCATGTATGTGCATAATACTCTCTTAACCACACAAGGGGATACAGTACATCAGCTGTGTGAATTGGATCTGGGTACAAGACTTCTTGAATACCTTAATACATATACATACATATATAAGTGCACTATTACCCTTGATTTAAAAATTTCCATATCCACTAAGAAAACACTGGATCATTAACACCATGTAGGAGGGTGAGCACACATACCATAGACAAGAGGTAAATGTGGAACCTTAATTGCATGGTATGCCTACACAGCTAAGCCATTATAATCACATTTAGGTAGATACACATACATGGTAGATTGGCATACATAAATGCTTTTATACGGTATACAGTGTGGCACAAGACACATATGGAACCCCAACTGTATGCCGGTGTGGTCTATTTAGAGCAAGTCATAAGTGAGCTGCAATCGTAGTATACGTTGGCATGCTATATGGGAATGTACCGTATATGATGCATGTTGTGTGAAAGCAACGTGCGTTGTACACGCTGCCAAAGCACGAACACCACATGCATCAATGGTCATACCAATATATCATGGCAGTGGCTATTCTTACCGTACTGTAAACCAGCTTACTTTGATATGGATCCTTTGAACTATCGACCTTACCATCCCTAAAGGCTGAACCTAATAGGCCCAGCCCGAACCACGCATACAGCCTCGAGACAGGAGCACAAGTGCTTAGGTAATTATGGTACCGTAAGTCACTTTGTCGACTGGTCGATATCAATTTAGGAAACAAGCGTACATGTACATCAAATGGGCTTCCTTTAATTATCTAGACCTTGTACAAAAGGTGGGAACATGGAAATAACTAGTTAGATGATAGCAGGAGGCATGATACCTTGCTAGTTTGCCTCCGTTAGCCAGATTATAAATGATAAAATAACATCATGAACAATTAGATCCTTTAATCGGAGACATTCCACGATTCCTTCAGCAAGCGGCTACACGTACATGGGTTTAGACCCTGCATGTGGAATATTGAACCATAGATTATCTTAGACTACAGCTAGGGTTAGACCGAAGTTCTCTATTTAATGAACTACATATGCATGTATATATCATACATGTAGGCCTAGTCCAATAATTTAAACACATTTGGCCTGCTCAGTTTGTGATAGACACACTATTATAGACCCACTTTACTATACCTTGGCTTGTTGACGAGTCTTTCTCGCTAACGAGTATGTTTTCAAACGGCGAAGCACAAGTACGTAGTCGTCGTTGATCTGCTTGTTTATTGGATTACGTAAGGGGATTTCTATAACTCTAGTCATGAATATTAGTTCGTCTTCATCGCAGGACGGTGTAAGTGGCCTTTATATTATATCATCATAATATATATATAATTATGACCAGACCGTTATGTGTGTATGTAGAGAGAGAGAGAGGGGGGGGGGGGGGAGAGGGAGAGAGAGTGAGAGGAGAGAGAGAGAGAGAGAGAGAGAGAGAGAGAGAGAGAGAGAGAGAGAGAGAGAGAGAGAGAGAGAGAGAGAGAGAGAGAGAGAGAGAGAGAGAGAGAGAGAGAGAGAGAGAGAGAGAGAGAGAGAGAGAGAGAGAGAGAGAGAGAGAGAGAGAGAGAGAGAGAGAGAGAGAGAGAGAGAGAGAGAGAGAGAGAGAGAGAGAGAGAGAGAGAGAGAGAGAGAGAGAGAGAGAGAGAGAGAGAGAGAGAGAGAGAGAGAGAGAGAGAGAGAGAGAGAGAGAGAGAGAGAGAGAGAGAGAGAGAGAGAGAGAGAGAGAGAGAGAGAGAGAGAGAGAGAGAGAGAGAGAGCGCGAAATTTTATCCGTCCCTTCGGGAAGCGGTGGACCTAGTTGGGCGTATAGCCCGACAATCACGTTTTGGTGGAAGGTCGGGTATCAAGCCTATACCTGGATTTGTACCGTATGTGGCTATATGTCATAATAGACCACATACACTGTATGTGACATGTAGCCCACATTAGCCATCAGATGGGTACAAATCCAGGTACAGGCTTGATACCCGACCTTCCGCCAAAACGCAAAGGTCCGGCTACGCCCAACTAAGGAGGACCTACCCGAATCCTAGGGGGCGGGGATCTGGTGACAGCAACTATTCTTTGGGATGGGAGGCTGGATTTCAGGGTGTATGGCTCAAACCCACTCCTGTCCTTATTTAAATTGTTGTTATGTTACCACAATGTACAGATGTCATGACATGGCTCATAATAGAGTACTACCAGCATTCAATGATTTGGATGACCTTCAAGCTCCTGGTAGGCATGTTATATTACATTAACTTTGCTCATGTTGTACTACTCTGCTAAACAAATAACAGTGAGAGGATTAGATTTGGATTGTTAGTAGGACTGTTTGCAATTCTAAGATGTGTTCTATTCGGGTGCTAATAGTTCAAAAACAATGAAGGTATATACATTATTCCATATGCTCCAATGAAATGGTAATTATAAACAGCAAAATTAAACATACATAGGGTCGAGGCAGTAAAATGGGACCTAGTGCATATTATAAAAATTTTCCAGGAAGGAGCATCAAAGTTACGCATAATTAAAAATTCAGACCATTGTAACTCCATAATAGACATACTAATTTCCAGTGCACAAGAAAGAAGTAGGTGTCTCCTGAAAATTTTTTGCACTGAATCCCTTTTTGCTGCCTCGACGATCCCATATAAGGAACGGTGTTCAGCAAAATCACCCTTGTACTACATTTTCAATTTTTCCAGGACAAGCAGGAAAGGTAACACTCGCATTGAAATATATAAATTCAGTGCCTAATAACTTAATGATGTATAGACCAATTTAGGATGCATTTGATAGAAGCGCTTTAAATTTCACGGAAAATCAAAAGATTTGAAAACTTGAAAAACTACCCAGAAGCCAGGGTGATTTTGCTGGACACTGTCCCATACATGTGTATATGGGAAGTTTTATGACTGTCACATAACCAGGCTTGTGCTTTTTTTCCTATTAAAGTGCTATAAAAAATGGCATCAATTTCAAACCCACTTATCTTCCGAGCTAAGCAACCCATGTCCGTCATATTTTCAGCACCTATTGCGACATCAGTTTTGTATTTCATTCTGTTTTTGCACACTATGAGCCCTTTTAACACGTGTCCATACCAAAGTCAATAACGTTCCAGATTAAAAACACGTACAACTGAATGAAGGAGTGTCTCTCCAACGTCAAAACTGAATATAGTACCCGAAGGAGTCCTGTTGCTATTCGAATCTGCAGACTGTTGATTTTTATTTAATCTGTAATAAAGATATTGATGTTGAGCAAAATTCCAGGACATTTACTGAATGAATGGAATCTGGCTGTGTAGCTCAGAAGATATTGGTTTTATTTTGGAAAATAGCACATGCCCAATTTTTATCATAAAACGTCCCATTAATGTAACATAAGATTCCTGATATTTTTGGCTGGTGGTACTCACACTTCTATGAAAAAGCTCAAAGATACACAGATTTCCACCAGATGTAAGGCGAAAAGTTGTAGGTGAGGTATATGAATTTGCTGTTCTCAAGATTCATTTTAAAAAAACACTGTGGATCCATATAAGAATCAAGCATTTTTTTTGTCGAACCCACATTTCAGAAAATTAGTTGGAAAAGGCTATGTTAGGCTTTTTTAGATAGCCCATCCATCGCTGAAATAGTTGATATAATGTTTAATCTTTTTACCTTGATTGAGGCGAAATTTGACTGCGTTTTAAGAGATGCAGTTCATGATTTCCAGGTCATCATGGGCAGGTAAGTACACTTTTCTCTATAGCGGTTTTCAACAAATTTTATTATGCTTTCATGCTTACTTTGGTACAAAATAGAGATCACATCGGACAATGTGCTAATAATAATTAGCTTCATTTTCATATAAGACGCCTTGCTCTCAGACCTAATACACTTATGTTGCTTTCATATTCTGAGAAGCACATGAAACCAGTGTGAAATTAGTGTATGTGTCATTCGGAAATGCGTTGCATAATGTGCTGTTTATGTGCCAACCTCACATATATGGATTGCTAACAGTAATGGGGATCCGATAAATCTGGATCGTAATATTTATCCATCGTTGATGTGACAGATGAAAATGAAAATGTAACTAGAGCAACTAGGGATCACAATAGATACATATTCTAAATATCCTTACGTGTGACAAGAGCTTGCACGGGTATCAACCTGCTTGTTTGTACCTTGTAGAAAACGCCTCTTAGAAGGGATCATGGGCCTAGGCACACTTGCTGCTTTCGTTCAGCCTCAAGTCTGTCATAGAATCCAATGAGACCATGCATCTCTGCTGCTGCAGTTATAGTGCTCCATTAGAGAGATACAAGTTGAATTAGGAATGTAGAAGCCTTATACTCCGGTATCATGTGATACAAGAATGCTACGAGTCACTCTAGCAGATATATGTACTTGTAGCACCACTCCTCTCCCTGAGCAAGGTCTATGCTGCTCAACTGATCTTTCAGGCCAAGGTAGAAAGGCTCTGGTTTGAGACATCAGGGGTATTGTAAAACTCAGTTCCAGCTTGGGTGCATTGTGCAGCTGATGGCGGGAGGACAAAAAACGTTCACCTTATAGAAATCCCAGATGAAAGGAGCTTCCAATTGTGTTTGCAATGAGAACCCTGGTGCTAAAACGTAATATTGCCACCAATTTCAAGGCCTATACTGTGAAGCACATGGAACTACCAGAGGTCACACAGAGAGGGAGAGAGGGGAGAGAGGGAGAGAGAGGGAGATAGGATTGAGGGTGGAAGGGGGGCGGGGGGAGAGAAAAGGGAGAAGGGAGGAGAGAGAGAGAGAGAGAGAGAGAGAGAGAGAGAGAGAGAGAGAGAGGGAGGGAGAGAGAGAGAGAGAGAGAGAGAGAGAGAGAGAGAGAGAGAGAGAGAGAGAGAGAGAGAGAAGGGATGTGGAGATAAGGGAGGGGGAAGAGAAAGGAGAAGGATGGAGAGAGAAGGGAGATGGGAGGGGAGAGAAGGGCAAAGGGAGTGAAGAGAAGGGAGAAGTGAGGGGAGAGAGAATGGAGAAGGGAGGGGAGTAAGAAGGTAGGGATAGAGAAGGAAGAAGAGTGGGGAAAGAGAAGGGAGACGGGAGGGGAGTGAGGGAGGATAGAGAGCTAGGGAGAGGGAGGAAGGAGGAGAGAGGGAGAGGAGGGAGAGTGGGAGGGTGAGAGAAAGGGGAGGGAGAGACAGAGGAAAGGAGTGAGAGAGAATTCACTAGTAAAGCCTTGGCACTAAATATTAAGCACTCTAAGTACGCAGATTACCATATCCATCATGCCCAGACCTATATAATTCAAACGTGCTTTTAGCTAGATTTGAGGAGGCTTGTTCCTGCATGTGTGCTGGTAGAAGGGTTGAATGCCAAAAACAGTAAGATTGGATAGAAAAGAGTTATATAGATCATTTACAAATTTTAAAAACATCACAGAAAAAAAGTGCACTTTCTTTGGTGACGGTTGGAAGGTAACAATCACATCTTAGAATGTGAAGCAGGGGACCCTTTGCGTCCCTTTTTTGCTCTAGACTTGCACAGATTATCAATGCAAATGATGTTGGCCTCAATATCTTATTTCAGGGATGGTATTTAGAAGATGGTGTCGTGGCTGGTAAGAAATCATTGGTGCTTTGTGCATTGACGTTAATACAGAAAATAGGCCCACCATTGGCCTTCATGTGAACAACACAAAATGTGAGCTTTTCTGCTAAAGTAATACCACTGCATTCCATTCAGAATTAAGGGAAACAAGCCTGCCACATTTTACATGCTGTGTCACCATTGGAAATTATTTCTTTTGTTTATGCTTCCAAATGCCAAGAAGCTCAGAAGTTGTTATCAAAACTTGAAGACATTGGAGATAGGGATCCATATGTAGCCCTAACCTTCATTCGTATCTTTTTGTCACTTTAATCACTTCACGCGAGCTATTCCAATTCTGTTAGCTTTTGATGTTCTACAGATGTTTGATGCTGACGTGTTCCAGTGTTTCATGAATTGTATAGCAATTACCATAACTGATGCTTCATGATATCAAGCACAGCTACTCTCTACATATAGGTGGTTTGGGATCTCCCATCATGCCAAGTGCAGCATTCATTGCGTCCTATTCTTTACCTGGATGGTTTAATAATGAGGATGTACATTTGAATTGTGCTATTGGACATGTTGCAACTTCTCGTATGTATTTGCCTTGATACGAATATAATATTTGCCCATTTTCAACTTAATACCTTTAATGGTTTACAAAATACATTCACTAGAATGATTGATTGTTTGCAACTTGGTTAGCTGATATCTTGCCATAACAATGCATGTACAATTGTAATTGGCGGGCATCAAATTGAAGATCATTCTTAGTACAAATATACTATGTAGTATATTTGTCTGGGTGATGAAAGGGTTTTAAATTGTTACTTGCTTAAAGCACAGTGTTTGTAATATAGGTATTGCTCTCTGTGATTTGTGTTTTTTTTTACTTTATTGTAACCATAATTGGTATTAATGTGTTTCTGAAATAAAAATATGGGCACCACGCACAGCTAAAACGTGGAACACCATTTTAGAAATTTACTCAGCTGTTTTAACCCTAATTTAAACTATGGGTGTCACATATCACCTGTGTATGTTTTTGCTGCTAATTTATTTGTATTATTACATGGTAGTAAAATATAATGAAGAGTTATTTTAAAAGTACAGGCTCCATTATACCAGTCATCAGTATGTTTTCTTTAGTTTCTTCAATGGAGTGTGAAGCACCGATTGAAGAATCACGACGAAGTAAGCACAAAGTATTACTGTCTACATTTATTTATTTACTTTCTAAGCAGGTTATTGTACCCATTTACCAAAGAGACGTTACCTTCCCAAGCCAATGAATGAGCAGCAAAAAATAGAAAATTTTAAGTACATTAAAGCCTTCTTTGGTGAAGAGCTTGTGAAGCTTAATCGTGAAGATATATGGAGATTAGGAATGATATTAGTTCCCAATGAGTACAAGCATTTGATAGACAGCTGCAAACTAGAACATGGTCCTATAACTGAATTTAAAAATCTACATACCCTAATGATGAATATGTTTGACATTTGGACACGAAGAATTGGATACTCGGCTGATTTTACTCACATTGAAGAAGCACTGATAGAAATGCAGCACAAAGAGATGCAGGACAATTTGGTATCATTTACTGCAAAAATACGACAGGACACTGGCTAAGAGAACTCGTGTATTTTTAAATTTTTATTTCAAAATGTTATATGAAGGACATGTTCCTCAATTGAGGTGTCATCACTTGGTTACTTAGGTAAATGTACATGTACATGCTTCTGATTCGTGAAAAGGCCAAAATAATACTAATAGGCATGGAGGGAGGATACATGTACCTAAGCCACAGGAATTCTTGATTAGTACAGTAATGTTGCTCAGAGCACTCAACGAGGGCCTATTTTATATTCCAATTGCCAAGTGCTGTGTATTCGTTCTAGCCACATAATTTCAGTTCACTGCAGGTTAGTGTGGACACAAAAGGGGTTGGGGGGAGGGGGGGGGGGTGTAGAGGTATGCCAGCCAGCCCTCCTACACCACACTGATGATTCAATAAAAATTTATCGAAATCGTTAATGCACAGAATACATGGCATATTTCAATCTACTTAATTATTTCATTGGCATATACATGTATGTCGTACATGAATTTCATTTCCAAACCAGAATGTCCAAAAATTAACCAAGGTTTGCACTGTGCTACAGTGTTTAGTATGCAGAGCTGTGCAGAGTCTGCATTTCAACCGTATACAGACGGGTATCATTGAAGTGTTCATATGCAGACGTCTACATACGAACACTTCAACAATACTCATCTGCATATGGTTGGTATGCAGACTCTGCACAGCTCTGCATACTAAATGCTGTGGCGCAGTGTTGAAACCAACATAATATAGGTTTGGATAAACTGTTTATCCATATCCATAATCATTCCTTTCCTATAACTTTTTTTTTGCTTCAGCTACTGTGGTAGGGGTGCTTATATTATATAGTCCGGGATAGCATCGAGGAAGTAAAAATAATGTGCCATTTTTTTTAATTTTAAAGATGCCTTTGGGATCCGATAAGAATGTTCCGTATATTGGTTTCACTCGCCCAACTCGTCGTAACAAAAAATTCAGTGAGTTGAATTATAACTATAAACACAATTAGCAGCTAATTATATTCATTGAAAACACTTGACCGTTACATAATAACGCCGCAGTAGGAACAAAGGAAAGGGCTTATCGATGAGATTGTTGCACAACGCTCACAGCTGTTAAGTAAACTATGGACTTTAGCAGTTGTTTTGCTTACACAAGGTCAGTGGGTGATGAATATGGCTCCAGTAATGAGGCAAAAACGTTTAAAAACTTGTCTTGAAAATCGTATGGACATTTTTAAAGTAAAAAACGAGATTTTCGGTATTTTTAGATATCATTATATGTAGAATCGATTTTGGACGCGGTACTGAAATATTGTCAAACTGAATAAAAAAATTTTAGTACCCCCAATAAACTTGAATTTTTTGACTTCACGTTACGCTATATAAGTTTCGTTTTCTCACCATACATAGCTAACATATTTTACCGAATTGTGGTGATTGATTTGCTATGAATATAATTAAAATACATGCTACATAAACGTATACTTCCTCGATGCTGTCCAGGACTTTAATTCTGGCAGCTATTTAAAATTGTGTACAAAATTTCAATTTGTAGTATAATCTCCTATAAGCATGGGTTAGCTAGGGTAATTACTCATAATCAACCAATTAATAGGGCTGTAAATACAATCCTCAATCTATCTCCAATGACCTTAATTTGACATCACACTATAATATTGTATCCTTGGCTTCACTTAATCAAGACATGCTTATTCTCTTAACTTCTCTGCCAAGCAATTAAAGTGTACTTTAAATTATTGCTTTGGTGGAATTTTCAGCCTCAGTTTGGTCACTTGGCTTACACCCGTAGTAATTATCCAATGACGGTAAACGTGTCAGACTTCATATCATGACTTTGTTCCAAAGAACTTGAACTCATTATTGTCAACAAGTATAAAGGCATTTGTAAATATTTTGCAATTGGTTCGCTTATTGAAAAAAAAAACATAAAATGGGATTGATGATTCAGGAAAGCACAATATTTGAGGATAATATATGCAATGTATTTGTCATGCAATAAAGTATTGTCTGATCAAATAATGCTTGACAGGGCATTCAAATCTGAAACCTGACTTAAATCTGTTTTGAAAACATTAGTGGCAGTTTCTTTAAGAAGATGCCATTCATCTACAAGATGCACGGGTGTTACGATCCATTGAATTGATGGACAAAAAGTCCTGCGCCGCAAAATTTTGAAATGGCAATTACCTCACCTAGTAACGGTTGTAATGATTTGTACCCGTTGGAATTCGTTGTACAGTTACTGAATAGAACACGTGATGACCCTTTAGACGAAGTATTGTTGAAGATGAACCTGTGCTCTACTGAGCGAGGTATGATTGGGCATCAAAGATGGTTTCGGTCTGGAGAAGTGTCGTTCAAAAGCGGCCTACTTACGCGGAGGTAGGTTTTCAAAGCTAGTTAGTCCGGGACGTGCGAACTTCCAGATGAGAAACTATTTTTACAAAGGCATTGTACATAGATAGAGCTTTCGTTTTATGTTACTCTTTTTCTGAGACGCGACTTATATGCTTCAGAAGTAATGGGCAAACATCGCCAAGTGGTATAGAGAACGCGCGTGTTGTGTTTTGTGTACGTGAATATAAATCCACTATACTATGAAGCAGCAGTGTGTTTTGGCATCGTTTTGCTGTCTTTGTGGGTGGCTGAGCATGGATTGAGTCAGGAGCAATACTTATGAAGTGATCTTTAACGATGCACCGTAGCCTCTTTTCTTTGTTTCTGATTGAACTGCATGTAAGTGGTGTTCATAGCTAGATTTGAATTGCTAAGTATATTTTGTCCATCCTGTCTCATGGCAACGTATTTAATGCTATTATGTCTGAAAGGTGTGTATGTGTGTGTGTGTGTATGTGTGTGTGTGTGGTTCACAAAGTGCATTGATACGATGGGTGAATCAATTCAGCACCTTGCTCACCCAGCATGCCAAATCCAAAGTTGTATTTTCTTACCCACTCAACTGTGTGCTCCTCTAATAGGTGCATTTTGGTTCATTGGGGAAATTGGTTCATAAAGGGAACTATAGCTTCATGTGAAAAATAATACTCATCCACTGTGACGTCATGTTGCTATACCTAACTCTCAACATTTCTCATCTGTTACAAAACATTGGTCATAGATGGAGTGGCGTGCTCCAGGTCTAGCAAATGTCCCTTCAAATTTGTCTGCAACCATGAGGAGAACAGGATTTGGCTGGGCCACATTCTTTATAGACAACCACAAGACTTTCAGGTTAGTAGCTATGTAATGATAACCATTACCGTATTTCCTTGATTACAAGCTGTGGCTACACAACTGTACCCGCATTAAACAATTTAACTGCTACTTTGACTTGCTACAGTTGGATGAACAGACCCGAGTCAAGAGCCAATCGGAACACAAGTAGAGCGAAAGGTGCACAAACACTACTACACAACTGTAGCAATTTAAAGTACCGGTAAAATTTTTAATGCAGGTACAGTAGTGTCCTGAATAGAAAGCACAACTTGTAATCAAGGAAATAGTATACGGTAGTTTGATCTTAATAAAGTAACTTTTCAGTACAATTGTCTGACCTTCAAGTCTTGTGAATGAGGTTACACCAAAAGTATTCCTGGGGCTCTACTCCGATGTTCTGAAGTGCTACATCATGACTTTTCACAAACAGACCATCATGCAATTTAAAGCCTTCTCTGGTGATCTTTTCAATAGTTTACAACTTACTGCTTGCTGTGCTTCAATTGTGGTTTGTTCTGACAGTTCCTGAAGACTTCAAACTTTTTACTCTAGTTGGAATCTGCAAAACATTTGGCTCTGGGCTTCAGACAGCATTCTTTGAATTACAGATGCCGACTTGTACTTCAGTATCCATTTCACATGGAGGAGATAAAGTGTTGCAAACATGTGAGAGGTACTCTCCTGCTGAAAAGTTTGATATGTTTTACAGGAGTCGCATAGAAGCAGTACATCACTTAGGAGAGACAAGAACACGTCAGGAGCTGCATTTATGCTGGAAGCAGTTAAAGGTGAGTTGTCATAACAACAGGGACATGTGTTCTTTGCTGACAATGTCAGTCATGTTATGATACATCCTGCACAGACATGACTTTGGCAGCTCTACTGGTCTGCGCAGAAAACAATGGCCTAGTGGACACTTCAGATAGTTAATTGAAATTGTTGGTGCAATTTCAATATGTGCAACTAATGACTGTAGTGATTCACTTGATGTTTGGCTGTATGTTTTGTCACTTTTTTTTTCATGCCACCTTTCACCAGCACCTCAACATGCTGGCAAACCTAAATGTGATCATGTAAATAAATTCAGTTATATTTTGCTCTTCACTCACTTCACACATATGGACTTTCCACTTGTAGGGCATGACCATCTGAATGGTACTAGCTATTTCTGCCTCTTAACACCCTCTCCATACATGGTTTGCAGAATAATGGTGACATGATCAATGATCATATGATTCATATCAATACCAAATGCTAGTTTAAGCTCCTTTTTGTAAGATTGGGAGTTTTAAATGCTTTTTTTTGATATCTTTGCCACCACCAATCTCCCACCGCACACGCTGCAATGTTTTGTTAGCAGACTGCAATGGAACTCCATCGCAAAGCATTATAATAACCAAGATGTTGATAATTATTCATAGATTTCAGCAGCGATTTTATATGCCTTAGACGTCGCGTCTCGAGACGTGACCCAGCTTGGATTGTTTTACAATGCCCGTAGATTCTGTATTTTATCGTCACGACTCGCCTGGAAGTTCGAGAGCCTCACAAATAGTCCACCAAAAGATGCACTCGTAACGAATTAAGGAGCACGTGATTACTTGAAACGTTGCGCCGTATATTGAAATGCGATAAACATGTGAGAAGTTGATTTGGGTTTGTGCTTATTAATATGCATGGAGTTATCAATGGAGAGGCGTAGTGATACTGGGTCATAGCAGAAACTGGCCTTGAATATGTTAGTGCGTTAATGAGCTAGCAAAATCATTTTTACGTAAATGGGCAATTGGACATCTAAATATCCGTAAATCATTTTTACGTAAATGGGCAATTGGACATCTAAATATCCGTAAATGTCCACTCCGAAACACCCGTGGATGATCCTTGAAACAGTGAAGGATTGATGCAATTATAATTAGATGATATTATATTTTTCGAAATAAAGCTCTAAAGTAAATCTATGAACCTTAATATATAAGTACATTGAGGAATGGAAGGCAGGTCTCAGAGATTACATTTTAATCATGTTGCAGAGGTGAACAAGGTTGAATTGCTTTGCGAGTCTTGCAAAATGAAGATTGGTAGTAAGGTAGTACGTGATGTTTATAGATACTAGGCTTTATTATGGTACTAGTCTTGCTCTTTTAATAACAATGTCATTTCATGCCAGTGCTAGGCCCTACATTGCCAAAGCCTTTTTAGTGTGTGAGGGGGGGGGGGGGGGGGGGGGGTAAGGCAATATTGGTGTAAACAAGGATCTAATAAGAAGGGGAAATGTATAGTAGTCCTATATTTCGCACTATACATTTCCCCTTCTTATTATACCCTTGTTTCCTTCCTTTTGACACCAATATTGCCTTACCAATCCTATATGCCACCAACTTTCTCATTGGAGTGGACACTACTGTAGACAGCTATGCAGTGGACACTACTGTAGACAGCCATGCAGTGACACTACTGTAGACAGCTGTGGAGTGGACACTACTGTAGGCAGCTGAGTGGACACTACTGTAGACAGCTGTGGAGTGGACACTACTGTAGACAGCTGTGGAGTGGACACTACTGTAGACAGCTGTGTAGTGGATGGTAATTGCAAAAAAAAAAAAACTTATTGTTGAATTGGGTTGCGTCCACTTGGGTAGTTGTTCATTGTTCATTAACATATGTAGATGAAATTCAGTATGGGATGTGAGTGTCTATTGTGAAATAAACTCCCAACCTCGTGCAAATAACATATCAGTCATTTTAACACCCGACTACCGCTTACGAGAACACGCACGCGAACAAAAAGAATAAGCTCAGAACACGATTAATCGTCGCTCTTGCATCTCCTAAGGAGGCTAATTGTGTTCATCTACTCTAATATCTCTGGTTCTTATTCCTTTTTTTCGTGGGGGCGAATAGTGGGTGCACAACCTGATCCGGAGACAAGGCATTCGATGCTGATAGGGATTTTGCCCAATCCAAGGACATCCAGCCTTCCACCAACTGCCCACTATAAAGAGTGTAATAGGGATGCTGAGATACCACCTGGAGAGACAAGGTAAAGGCACAGTAACCAATGCCATGGCTGTCAGGGAAGTTGCGAAGCAAGTGTATGCAAAGTACTTCCATGGCACTGTCTTCTGTGTGTCAGTATCCACCATTCAGAGGAGGGTAGAGAAGTTTAGGAAAACATTCAGTGTTGGGAGGATGAGGAATGGTGAGACAGGCAAAGAATAATCAAGAGGCAGTTTGTAAGTGCACGTACACATCGTGCCGCTACTTGCCTTTTTGCATATGTATGTGTGCTTATATGTATGCAATCAATCAAATCAAATCAAAATCAAAAGAGCTGTGAAAGAGTAAAAGGAACTGTTACATTCATAAAGCAAATGTGCATGTTGTTTGAGGATAAATGGCTTGGCTGTCTTTCTATAGCAGCAGCAGTTCTTGTCAACAATTTTGACCACCTTGTAGAGTTTCTGAATCAGAACTGCTACATCAACAACCGCTTGGCCTGCTTAGTTTGAGAAGTAATGGAGCTCCCCTGCCTGTCTGGTGGTGTTTGCCTGCTTGGGAGTACATCTAGTTGAGCCCTTCTATACTAGAACCATAGAGAAGGGAGCCACTCATATCAACCTCAGGGATTTCACAAGGGTCTCCAAATCAGCCAGAACCAACCAATCAGTGATCAGCTCACCAGACTCTCACAACACCAGAGTTCAGTGGAGTTACAGAGGACTTGTTCCAGGGTGTTAAAAAAAACTCGCAAGCCAGAGGAAGATGACCGCCTATGTGTCTGAGATGGCAAACGAGTACATGGAGGATGTGATCAAATGATCAACCTAATGCTGCTCCATCTGAAAAAGGTACTGGCAAGACAGAGAAGAGACTATGGAATTGATGAGGAGTCATTCCCTCAGCAGTACCCAGTGGAGGAGCAGGCAACCAACATAGACGACCACTTGGCACATTGCCTGCAGTGAGTAAATCCGTCATTCTGCAGAGATGCCAGCAGCTGATGGGTGGCCAGAACCCTTCCTTTAGGAGTTACAGCTTTGGCTAAAAGAGAGTTGAGCCACTTTTTTCAGATCCAACTCACACTGCCTAATGGAAAGAGGAGGATGAAGACAGCCATAGAGTTTGGCGAGGCTCTCATGTGTTACCTAGGCAGGCAAAGTGATAGGTCAATGGAAGGTTTCAGGAGTGTCTAGACAAGTTGGTTGAGTTTTGAAAATGATATATATAATTCATTAATAGTATGCATCATTCAAAGTGTTAGCTTATAACCATAGCTGTATGAATTAACGAATACATAAAAATTTATATGGATTGAAATTTAGCAGAGGTGGAGTGATATTTTTAAGAAAAAAAAAAACATTTACACAAAAAATCTTCCTTCCTTATGGGGAATGAACTCCCAAGTGGATGGCCAGGAATTTGAAAGTCATGAATTACCAACCCCCCCCCCCCCCCTTTATCTTTATAGTTGACGCAAAAGTATCTTGATGCATTCTTAAAAGTAATTTTTCAAGATTTCAAATTTTTTGTACATATAAAATGTTCCATATGTTTGTAGTGTGTTGTAGGTGATATAATGTCCATGTCCACTCGACTGCTCACATTGCATTTGCGGTCACCTATGCTTGTGGGCTTCTGCTGATTGAGTTGTGGAGCCTGCATGATGTGGTGCATGTTTGATTCTTCAGTGATGCAAGAGAGAGGGAGGATGACACAGTGAAATCAAAAGCCCCAAATCTGCCAGCAATCCAATCACGAACCTAAACATCACAAGGGGGGGTTGAAACCCATTAGGGTACTACCAACTTCAACCCGGACACCATATCAACAAAGGTATGTCGATTATGTCATGTGACTGTGAATTTAGGAGGGGGTCAAAATACATTCAACAAAGCGACCCACACTTGTTGGCGCTCGTTTAACAACGGTTCCAGTTTGCTTTGTTGCATTCATCGCCATTGCATACCTTATGTTGCATACCTTATGGAACCACGTATACATTAATTATACTTCTATTTGGGGGCGGGGTGTTCGGCCCCATTCCCCCTGGATACGCCACAGCTTGATGGCACTAGTTTTGTCGCTGGTAACAATGGTTTCCCGTTCGCTTTGTCACTATCGCATACCGCAACCACGCCGGTATAATTATTACTTCAGTTTGAGGTAGTCTCTCGTACCATGACGTAATGTTATATAGAATATTACATCTGTTTACTAACGCCAGCAAGCGGCAGAATGTTGGCGCTACCAATTAGGTTGGTGATATCATGTGACGGGAGGTAATTAGGCTACTGTGGAATTTATACAACGTTATGGCAGGGGACTACCTTTACTATGCCAGTGGCATATCCAGGATTTCTTTGAGGGGGGTGCTACATGTAGAAGGACAGGTCCCGACCAGGGGGTGGGTGCGGGAGGGTTAAGCTTGCATTGCATGTAGTTAATGAAGCCTCGTGGTTCGCATGCACCCGCGACTCACCATGCATGCAGTAGCGGCTTTGCAATACATTATTATATGGGACCTTTCACGCGACAATGTCATATCGCGTTTATAAAGTTGTAAAAATGATTCACTTTTAAATCGCTACATCTCCCGCACAGGAAACGCCATTGACTTCCAATTTTCCGCAATTCATAATACACCATTTCTCTATGATATGGTATGGCAACAATGTGACGGCAATAAATATAATGACGAGGGGGTGAAGGTGAAGGTAAAGGTGATAGGGTTAGTGAGGATGGTGATGTTTGTGATTACAGCATTGGTATTAATGGTGGTTATAAAACTGATGATTATGGGATGATGGTGATGACAGTTATAATGGCCGAGGTGGCGTTAATAGCTCGTCCGGTGATATGCCATGAGTACTCACATTTGAATAACCTTAAAATTGTTATATCATCTGAACTGATAAGTCTATTGACTTCCTTTTTTCAGAACCATACTACACCATTTCACATGGCCTACACTGCTATGCATGTATGTACACACCCCTGTGCATTGCTATATGCTTCTATACACACACACACACACACACACACACACACACACACACACCAGTGTACATTGCTATGCATCCACACTGGTATATGCTTCTATATGCAGACTCCTGTATACCAGTGCGATGGCATAGCAGTATACATTGACCAAGCATACAACATGCAGAGTTAAGGATTGCATTAAAGAAACTAGCTTAAGAATGAGATAATAACTTAGACTGCGATTTTGCACACACACACACATACACACACACATAAACATGAATGCATACACCCAAGGAGCTTTTAAAAAAAAATATACGTATTGAAGTATGTAGGCTTAGCATGTGTACATTCTGCAGTGGTGGATGCAAGAATTAGGGGAAAGGCTGATCCAATATGAATGATTGATGCGAGGCACCCTCCTGTTACTGCACGCATCATAAACACACAAATTATACGGCAGCTTGAAAATCCATGAACAGTACATGCACTAACAGGAAGTGACTTTGACACATATATGGCAGTATGCATTACATCATAGATCATAGGAGAGGGGAAGGGGGGAGGGGTGGTGCACCCCCCCCCCCCCTAAAGCCACCTCTATCCTGATATTTATGATGTGTTAGCATACTATATGTGTTGGTTGTGTGGACATGCTTAATGTTTAATCTCCCTCAATCCTTATTTAAGGATGGCCATCCTTAAATAAGGATGTTGACCACTTTCTAAAAGAATAAAGCATACTTGGTGCTTTATTTTATATTAGGGATTCACTAAATTCAAGATCATGCAGATCAGCAAAACTGCCGCAATTGAAACAGGTTTGGCTTTCTGTATACTGAGTCCAGTGTAAGTACGGCGAAACCGCTATTTGCCGCTGGCGATACAGTAGTGAGCAAATTAACTCAAAGCAACGTATGGCAAGGAAGGACAGGTTTCTGGTAGCTCTTGGAGTATAATGTACAATCTGTGGAACAATATCTATGGCGTCAACAATCTACACTCACTACCGGCCAGTACTTCCAAGATTGAAACGATGGCGAAAGCGTCAAGCTAAGCAACCCTGCTTAGATACCAAAGGGGAGCCACAGAAAGTGACGGATGTAATTCCTCAGTTCGGATGGATGACATACATGTAGGCCTATAGGTGACCAAGCGGCAGCACTGCATGATTCGTCAAATGACAGTGACAGCAACAGAAACAGTAGGCCTAGGAAATGGCATGGTCTCCTCTCGAGTCTAATTAATTGGGGCTAAGTTCCACTAAGCTCGAACACATATCGTATGCCAATTGACAAAGCTTCCTAGATTTCCCATACACCCCCCTCCCCCCTTCCCCCCCAACGCACCATTCTACATGGTATTGTACTCAATGATAGGACTAGAAAACACACTGTTCAGTGGAGCGGCGGTAGAACAACCACATGCAGTGCACGTGGTTTCAGTGAGGCCATGGTATGTCCTGCACATTGGCATTTGAGCAGAAGGGAGCATCTACATCCATACACGTCTTTATAAAAATGCTTAATATTATTAATTTTGAAGTGGTTATGGTGTAAATAAGTAACCACAAGTTATTTCTTCGACGAATTAGGTTGTGAGTATAGCTGAATCAACTGGCTATCAGAGAAAATCAAGAGTTTTATGGTCAATAATTTAATCTCAACTGCTGTGATCCATATTTAAGGATGGTGTCAATCCTTAAATAAGGATGTGCCACTTTATCCCTGTTTTACACATGGACATTGATCATATTGACATCATTTAAAGTTTGTTATGGAGGTTAATCAGTATACAATTGACCAATAGTATTTATTTTATCTTACTTACTTGGTTAGCAAAAATATGCAATGTAATAGATGATCTTTATTTAAGGATAATGACATTCTTAAATAAGGGAGATTAAACATTAAATCATGTAATACTGTTCTTTCCTTTGAATTACATTGTTCCAGTTTGATATTGAAGTCGCTGCAAATGAGACAACACACAGTGAATGTATATAATGCCAGTGGATACTGTGCAACAATAGGAGCAGCTGTGCTGTTCACCGAACCAGCCATGTTTCCAGCTCCATCATATGCCTGACCTTGCAGATTGGACAAGTCCAATCTGTTTTTTTTTGCAAGCAGGAGTGATTTTTCCAGCCAACTCTTGACCAGAGGTGCCCTGATCACATACAAAGAACCCCACAAGATCTTCTCTAACTAAACATGTGTCAGGATCAATATACTAAAAGAATCATTTGCTCTTTATTGAACACATCAGTAGCTTCATCAGCTATCACAGTGATTTAACCATTTCGCCTCCTTATAATTTCACTTCTAATATTAATTATCTGGTTTTGAATAACAGATGTGTAAATAGCATTCTTAGCAGCTGCTTTAAGATGTTCACCAAGAACAGTATCGCCTGCATCCACTCTGAAATTTAGAAGTGCTTGGAAATTGCCATGTTTTCAGTGTTGAGGGGATTTTTATCTGCATCTGTTGCATTATCACAATGGCCACATAGAGCAATGTTCTGTCATCCACACAATACTTTCCTTTTGAACTAAGCTTTTAATGATTTGAAGCAATCCTGTCTGCCATTGCTTGACTGAGCTGATTGTTTATATGTGGTATTTGATTGGTCATGACCTTAAGAAACTCATCAGATTTTATTACTGATCCTTACGATAGCCTTTCTCTGCTTGCTTATGAAATAATTCCAGTGCCTCGTGAAATGCTCTCAATGGTTGACTCACTAGCACACCATGATTGCTACAATGGTATCCAGATGAATAAAATGTACACATGGGAGACAAAAACCTCCATTCTAGATCTCTTGCTTACTGCAAGCAAGCCAAGGAAACTTGAGCAGCCAATGATGTTGAAATGAACGCTTTGGAAAGTCGTAATTTGCTGCTGGCTTGAAATGGTGACTAGCAAATGGTACTTGCTCTGTGGACTGATAGACGAAGACCTGACAAATTTTTCTACCTCACTGCAATCTGAGATATCTAATGCTGGGCATTTGGCCGTTGGAGGATTGCAAAACTGGTTGCCATGATCAAGGTCATTTATGTATGCCTGTGCCAAGCCATTGGAATATGGTCGTTCATCGCTAATCAAACCTGCATGTAGGCGCGGTACGCGGTCTAAAAATTATAATGGACGAATGGTAATTTTACCTATATAGCTAGGCTGAAGAGACAGTCACTTGAAACAGCCAATGAGGTCGCGCCACTTTGTGTCCTACGGCCATGTTGTACTCGAAGCAAGCTATTGATCATGCCATTTCTAAAGCAACTGGGGTATAATCGTATATACTGCGGAATCAACTCGCTGCATTACGAAGTTTCATGAATGGCAGAGACGTGTTTGTTTGCCTCCCAACGGGAAGCGGAAAGGTTCGATGTCACTCACCCTACGTTGGCAAGTCTTGAGCACGTCCATTAAGGGGTCTCTAATTAATTTGTTCTGTACAAGTGTACACAATGTAAGCAGCTGTTCGTAAATGTGTCACCAAGTGGCCGTGAGTGCACACTACTAGCAGCCGGCGGCACGCCTTCTATAATATTTGTGGCATCTTTACTCGTGACAACAGCGATCATTGGTTGTCACGAAAAAGTGGCGTTAGTAATCTTCTACATTACATGACGTCACGGCACGGGTTTGTCTTGTTCCTATAATTATTTTTACGATGTTATTAAAAATAAGATCACGTGGTAATCTGTTTTGGCGGGTGTGTATTAAATAACATGGAAGCGGTTGATCCTAATGGTTACAAAGCAATAATTGCTAATTTTGATGCCTTTCTTAACTCCAACGTAGATCCAGCGGACTTGGGGGCTAAGTTGGTGGACCATGGAATCATCCACTTTACGCTTCGCGAGAAAGTACGCGCACAGCAGACATCCAAGGAGAAGTTGGGCCTTTTGATAGAGGCTGTGTTGAAAAGTGGTAACCCTAAATGTTTTGAACAATTTATAGATTGCTTAAGCGGAGACTGCTCAATAGAGTGGCTCACAACCCGTTTAAGAGGTAGTTGCCGAGTGGTGTAAATCTAAACCACTATTACAACGTCATTTTTAGATTCACATCGGCAACTGCAGTCTGAATCAACTGAATCGCGTGGTTCCGCTACAGCCGCAAGCCTCCAAGGTATTATTGCACTGCTGCATTGAAAACACCCATACAAGACTGTGCAAAATCCTTTAGTTGTGGCATCTGATAAAATATTACTATGAGCCTATGTCTATCACAACCTGTCTATCATGCACATCTATGAGCAATTAGTAAATTAGTATATGCTATACCTGCATAATTTGATATCCAGCAATCACTTGGGGCAAAGTTTAGTCCTAGAATCCCTGCCCTCATGTCCCTCCAGCTACCCACACTCATGACCTTTCCCTCTTTCCCACCTCAACTGTATAGGTTTCACCCCGAACTCTGGGGGTGGGGGGTGGGGTGGTGGGGGAGTGGGGGGTTGAGAGTTGTATCCATTCTTATTTGTGTATGTTATGTTATGTATGTTTAGTATTGCTAACATAGGTTTATACATGCAGAAGTTATGGAGCTATAATGCCTCTAGGTGCTTTACTGATACAGTATTAACCATGGCTAGAATGTGAAAACATATCTTATAATGTCAGCACGGTTTCATTGACAAAAAACCTCATAGTTCTCAGAAGGGGCAATTTAAAAAGACTACTCTGCATGATGCAGTACTTGACATATGAAATAGAATGGTAGAAGGAATGCTGTATAATTCGCATCTATCATTTGCCTGTCACTTACTTATGATGCATCTCTAAATATAAATAGCACCCCATAATTGCCAAGGGAGTAGGTGAGGGCTAGATAATGGCAAGGGTGGCAAATGCCTGCTGTTCCTCCTCGATAAAACTGTGGTCAGCACGTATTTCCACATAGCATATCATTTTCATAACAGGAGAAGGGAGGGAGGGAGGTTAAGAGTGTTTATTTACTGACTAATGACTTTTGATTTTAACACCTGATGAGGGAATCTGATTTCAGCTTTGGGGTCATGCAGAAATTAAGGAACTGAGTCCATGCTATCACACCACGTATGCATTTATTATTCGCCACTTATGTATTAACCATTATCTTGAATAAATTAATATTATAGGGATTGAATATGTTTATCATTTATGAGGACTTTGAAACAATTTAGTCTTAACTGCTTATTGAATTGGATTATTTGCATCTACCTAATGTCGATATCTACATTTTAAAAATGAAGTAGTTAATTAATTACAATCCTGAGTTACACTGATTTGACGGCTTTGCATTCTATTGTGGACACCCTGTATATACATGCATATTTGTAATGATTTTAAATATTTTCACACTTCTCAGAGTTAGGATTTTTCAACTGTAATTTCTCTGTGCGTTTGTATATTATATCCACAATTACAAATGTAAACATTTTCCCCATCCTATCATGATATTAATACAAATAGAAATGTGGGTTGATTAATAATTTGAATGAATTAGTGTGCCTACTGCAGAAGTGACAGCTGGTAAAATGGATACAGCCATCCTTGTTTGTTTTAGAATGTTCATTAAAGCCTAATCACAGAGACGCTTGTACCTTACAAAAACTGTTAGTGTAACGCCAGACGCGAACAGTGATCACCAGCTACATGTAGCAGCAGTGCAACAAGGCATGTACATGTAGATGCACACTACAAAAATATACACCATTATATACTAATGAGTCTGAGACAAAATGTTGGGACAGTAGAATGGCAGGGGACATAGGGTCATGTAGTTGGGTGATAGTCACTGCATTACACCACTTCCTGTCCTGAAGTCCATAGCGGTTTGGTGGTCTTCTCACACGATGAGAAAACCGAGGCTCTTGGACTATAGGGAATCTTCCTGCTCATGCTGTACTTCATCCAGGTCCTTTTCAGTACTACTTACTGCAAGGATCAGTTCATCTCCAGTAGATTGTTGTGGTACAGTCTGTTGACAAGACTTGTGAACTGTGTCTGAGGTTGAGGGTTGAGTGTCCGCTTTTTACCTAGACCTTGTGGCTTGATGGTCAAAAAGAACTACTGTACCTTGATCACCCTCCCCTGTTAAGCCTTGATCTTATAGACACAATCACTCATGCACCTAATAACTTCATATGGGCCAGTCCAAGGATGATGTAACTTCTTACTTTCTCCCCTTTTAACCACTGATGTGTGTAACCAACCATACTAAGTCACCCACTTTGTAGATTTGCCATGCACTTTAACATTATAAAACACTTTCTACATGTACCTCATGTGTTCTACATGACCTTTTGTTCCCACCGGTGTTGTACATACATGTACCTCCTTTGCTGCTACATCTGCATCATTTGAAACGACATTGTTGGTTGAACTGTGGAAGCTATACTTGGGGTAAACTTTCTTGATTTGTACGGCTGTGTGATACATATGGGGCAGAGAAAAATCAGTTTCCCTAGTAGCAGAATTACTTTTCCCTTGATTGGTAAAAGTAATCAAGACGGGCCAGACAGTGAAATTCTTTGGTTGATTCTAGCTGAAAAGCTTACGATACCTGAAGGAAGTGAAATTGAGGTTATGAGTACGCCTTCATCTGACTTCACTCAGGGGAAGGTTTGGCTAATTGAGAGTGAGCAGTATAGGCAGAGTTGTGTAATGGTGACTCGTGCTGTAGTTAGCCCACGTAACAAAGAGATTCCCATTCGATTGTTGAACCCTCGGAAAGAACCTATCGAATTGAGTAAAGGCATTAGAGTGGCTCAAGATTGAGGTATTAGTGGAAGAACCACCACTGCTGAATCAGAATCCAGACACTGCATGTAGTTCTGTTTGCTGTTACAGAAGTTCCTCAGCATAAGGAAGAAGCTCTTTGGATTAGTTTCTAGTATTGACCACCTTGGTGAGTATGAAAAAGACCTTTTGTATGCATTACTGCTAGAGTATGCTGATGTGTTCTGTTGACATGTTTTAACATTGGACGTATTAATCTAATAAAACATGCAATATCATCAATTGGCACGACGGATCTCACCAGCTTGTCGCCTGGAGGTTCAAAAGCTCCTTAATGAAATGTTGAAGAATGATGTCATTCAGCCTTCAAATAGTCCATGGTCTTCACCCATTATCTTGGTCCACAAGAAAGATGGTTCGGTGAGATTCTGTGTAGACTATAGAAGAGTGAATGCTGTCACACGAAAGGATGCATATCCCTTGCCACGTGTGGATGACTTACTGGATAATCTGTGAGGGTCTACGTTTATAGTACCTTAGACCTTGTAAGTGTATACTGCAAGTTGAATTAAATGCCCAGAGTAGAGAGAAACCGGCATTTGCAACACCAGAGGGTCTGTTTTAATTTAAACTAATGCCTTTTGGGCTTTGCATTGCTCCAGCAACTTTCTAGTGCCTAATGGATCGTGTCCTTAGTGATATGAAGGATAGCCAATGCCTAGTGTATATAGATGACACTGTGGTTGTGGGTAAACCCTTCCAACAGCATCTAGCATACTTAGGTGGGTTTTTTGTCCTCATCTGAGGAAACTGGACTGAAGTTGAAACTGGAAAAGTGAAAGTTGTGCCAAAAAGAGGTACGTTATCTTGGACATGTGGTATCTGAAAAGGGCATTGCGACAGACGCAGATAAGACATCTGTAATTGCTAACTGGCCTACACCATTGTCCAAGAAAGATTTGCAACAGTTCTTGGGTTTGGCAAATTACTACAGGCGCTTTGTCAGGGATTTTGCAACCTTGGTAAGACCACTTCAACGGCTTACACAGAAAAACGTTGCATTTGAATGGACATCAATCTGCCAGTCTGCATTTGATCCAATTCCGGAAGGGTCAAACGTCAGCACCAGTTTAGCTTTCCTAGACTACTCAAGAGAATTCATACTTGACACAGATGCGTGCGATTGTGGCACAGGTGGTATTCTGTCACAAATCCACGATGAGGGTGAGGTTGTGATTGCCCATGCCAGTACGGCCCTGAGTAGGCAACAACGGCGATATTGTGTTACTTGTCGTGAGTTATTGGCAGTCATTGAGATTGTTCACCATTTTCGTCACTATCGCTTAGGGCAACATTTTACACTTCGTACTTATCATGGCTCGCTGGTATGGATTCTGAATTTTAAAGAACCAGAGGGCCAACTTGTGTGGTGGTAGGAGCGGTTGCAGGAGTATGACTTTACTGTTGCCCACAGGCCAGGCTCAAGTCATGGTAATGTTGATGCCCTTTCTAGGGTTCCTTGTGGTCTGTGTGGGAGGGAGACACATGATAATATGATTTCAGTGGTGTCCCTATGTCCCCAAACTGATGAATTCAATGCATCATACTCAAATGAATGATCCATTTGTGGGACCTGTACTGAAAGCAAAGCTGTCTAGCCTTTACCCCCAAGCTGACAAGTTGAAGCTCTGGAGCCAGGAGTCGTTGGCTGGTTCAAATGTGGGACTCATTGTACATCAAAAATAATACTTTGTGGCAAACGTTTGTTGGGAGGCATTAGACATGGGCTCAATTGGTCTTGCCACCAGTCCTTAGATTGCAGTTGTTGGATGACCTTCACAGTGGCTCTTTTGGTGGCCATGTGGGTAAGAGGAAAATGCTAAACCTTATTCATTAACATTACTACTGGCCAGGGACTGAATGTAATAGACAAAGTTAGGCTTGCGTTCATTGTGCTACAAGGAAGATCCCAAGCCAAGAGCTCCACTTACAGCCTTCGGGCTGGGTATCCCATGCAAATAGTAGCTGTAGATATTTTAGGCCCCTTTTCAGTTACATCAGATGGAAACAGGTATGTGTTCATGGTGAGCAATTGTTTTACAAAGTGGGTAATACCAAATCAAGAAGCTGCAACTGGAGCCCGTAATTACATTGGTGGATGTGTTCTGCCTATTTTCCCCACCAGAACAGCTCAACTGCATGCAGACCAAGGCAGACAGTTTGAGGCAGATTTTGTGAAGGAAGTTTGTAGCCTGCTCCAGATTAACAAATTCATTCCACTGTTTATCACCCACATGGTAACGGGCTGGTAGAAAGGTTTAATAGAACCTTGCTCGACATGTTAGCTACCTCAGTAAAGGACCATCCAGTGGATTGTGATCAGTAGATACGTCGAACATGCATATCATATACATGTAACTCAACTGTTCATTCCTCTACAGGGTATCCTCCATTTTATTTGATGTTTGCTTGCCAGGTGCATCTGTTGATCTCATGTATGGGCCTACACCTGAATAGAATGTAACCTGTGGTGAGTATGTCCAAAAGTTAAAGACAAGGCTTACAAAGTGCATATGAACTAGTTCGCTGCACCTTTGGTGGTACTCCATTTACACTTACTAACTTATACCCGGCCCACTGCTTAAGCTGATACTCCTTGCCTCTTTCTACCACCTTACGCCACACATCTGAGTGAAGGAGGGATATGGTAGCTCCAGTGTCAACAGGAAATTTAATAGGAACAGAAGAAACAAAACCCTCCAAAAATTAGGCAGCTCCCACCCAACCAGCATTGTGGGTATTGTCAATTGAGCCCGTTCACCCCCCTCACATGCTTGGCTCCTTGCCCGGAGGTAGTTTTCCTGCTGCTGTTCTGTATTACCCTTTCCCGAGTCACACAACCATGCTATATGCCCTCTTTTCCCGCAGTTCCAATACTAAATCGAACTGCGTGTATTGTTGCGCAGTTCTTCCATCTTATCTCGCTGCCCTTTCGTGACTCCGCCAGGTTTCTCCAGGATTCCTTTGAGACAGTCTACCCGCTCTGAAATCCTCGCTACTGCTGAGCACAAAGAATCCTGCTTCAAGTGCAGAGTAGAATGGCCCCCTCAATCTCCTGCTCCTCCCGAGGCTCCTCCTTTCAATGAGGTTCGTGTTCTTGCTGTGGAGAAATTAACCCTACTGGTAACGACTTACTATTTCAGGGCAAAATGAGGTAGGATTCCAGTTTCATGGCTGCCCAAGCTGCTTCATCCGAGGGCATCTCTGTTTCACTCCAGACGCCAAATGCGGATTGTCTAGTTGCATAAGGAACTGATTTAACGTGAAGCATTCACATGCGTTGTATTCCAGGTCCGAGTAGGCCTTATCAGCAAGCAGCCATAGCACATCGCCGAAAGGCCTCCAGTCCTCATTTCTGTCTTTTCTTCCTATGTTGCAGCTCAATTATTTGTAACACCCTCTTGTTATCTGGGTCAAAATGATGTGTTAGAGCATCGTTGCACTCACTATAATCTGCATGGTCCACAGCAAAAAAAAAAAGGTGCCGAATCAAATTTTGATTTGCAATTGATTTGACAGTCACAGTCATGTTGTAACATCCCATATCAGGAATGTGACTGTCAAATGAATTGCAAATCAAAACTTGATTTGGCCCCTTCTTTTGCTGTAGTCATCTACTCCAAGCTGGCGATAGGCATTCTGAACCTTCTCTACAAGATGTACTCGCAACCACTTCAACTTATCGTCATCTTTGGCCTAGCCAATCACATCCGTGCAGTTCTTGAAGTGATTTACCCAGTTGCTCCAGCAGCTGGTTCCTTCTTTCACAAACGCTTTGGGTAGCAGTACTGGTCGGTTCGCCCTCTTGCCAACTATGCCAGTGTAACGCCAGACGCGAACAGTGATCACCAGTAAGCAGCAGCGCAACAAGATATGTAGATGCACACTACAAAAATATACACCATTATATACTAATGAGTCTGAGACACAATGTTGGGACAGTACAATGGCAGGGGGCATAGGGTCATGTAGTCAGGTGATAGTCACTGCATTACATTAGTAAAGAAAAAGTGATTCTCACTGTCATCCTAATCACTCTTCAACCCTCCCCATGCATAATTGACTTGAAAGCTAATTTCACAGCTCTAATCTAAGGCAGCAAGGTTATATTATTATATTTTATATTGTTATATTTCTGAACAGCTATGTTTTGGCCATAAAACATTTGGAATTAATATCTGCATCTACATTTAAGTAGACAAATTGTTAATTAAACCTGTCTGCAATTTTTGATGGACAATAATAAAAGTGGGTAATTATATAAAATGTACTAATATAATAAGTTCAACTTATAGCAATACCTGAAATGATGTCTTGTGGTATCACCTCAAGATCAAATTCTATACAAGAAAGGTTTTTTGTATACTGCAACAAACGAAGCATCCAGAAGTTGCCTTCAGAAAGAAATGGGCATTTAGCTTTATGCATTGCCAATTTCATCATGGGGTCTGGTAATGGATGACTCCACTTTTCAGGTTGCTATCAGCCAACCCTTGGATTGGCATTATTTAAACCACACTGTAATTGCCTTTGCCATTCATTGCCACACCTGTATCAAAAGTCAAAGTCACTATAACTGCATGTCATAACTTGTTGAATGAAATCATGCATTCACAGAACATTTGGGACAACTGATATCCACCTAAACCCAGTGGGATCTCTCATTTGGACTAAAAGGCCTGATGGTGCTACTTTGGTACAATTTGGAAATGTGGCAAATTACTTATATGAGGTGGACTCCTTATAACAGAGTTGCATCACTCAAAAACAGGGGTAGTGGCTGACCAAGCTGAGAGAAGAAAATCAAATCTGGACTCTAGTAGTATGTTCTGCATGTTCCAGTAATCATAGTATTTTGGGAAGCAGACGTTCCCATCTTAAAAGATCTTACTTGTCATGTCCAAAAGGTGTCATGGGAAGTGCAATCATTTTCATATAGTAAGACAGCCTCTCTGTAGCTGTAAAATGAGGCATGCTGCTTCTGCTGTGGGCACATTAATTGGCACATATTAATTTATTTGTGTTTGTGTTCAAGTGTTTGTTTAGTACATTTTAATTATACAACATTAATTTATTTATTAACGTTTAGTTATTCAGGTTAAGTAACTGATTGATTTTTAGTTATGAATATCAACTAAAATTTTCTAGTTTTCTTGCAGGCGTTCTCTTATTACAGTATCTTGAGTTTCATACATTAAAGTGGGGGACAGCATCGAGGAAGTATATTGTGATTTGAAAGTCAAATTAAGTTTCAATATCGTGGTCCACGTACTAGTAGAGAGCTTTTTTATCTGCAATGATGAAGTGAAGTTTTTCCCTGATTTTATAACGTTTTAGGGCTTCAAATTTTCAAGTTGAAAAAGTTTTATAGATTTAAATTCCATTTTTAGGACTTAATTTTGTACTGCGTTGATTTATTCCCACTGGAATCGGTTTCTGTGGGATACGAGACATTCAAAACAACGTTTAGTTTATTTTTTCTGCATTGCGATCTTAAGATGCACGTTAATAAAGTTTTCCCCCTTTTTACGTGGATAGATCTGATGTGCGGTTGCTAAACTAACTATGAATACATTAAACTCACTTAACCCATGTAGAAAAGTGTAGAAAAGTGAAACAACTTAAGAAACGGTGTAGTTTAAGAACGGAACATAAAAAAATAAGGGAAAAGTTGTGTTGGATGTCTCAAATCCCATAGAAACTAATTTCATTGGGAAAAAAAATCAACGCGGTACCAAATTCAGTCCAATCATTAACCCTTTTTTAACTTGAAAAATTGAAGCCCTAAAAAGTAATAAAATCAGGGGAAAATTTCACTTCAACATTGCAGATTTAAAAAGCTCTCTATTAGTGCATGGACCGCGATATTGCCACTTAATTTGACCGCCAAATCACAATATACATTTACTTCCTCGATGCTGCCTCCCACTATAATATCCCTAATTAATTCATTGGTCGCTATTTCATTTTGTTTTTCAATAATTCAAGGCAATCAAATTTTAATAACACAAGTCATCTTTGTTAAACTTATTGTATATTATGAAATTCATTTTCATTGATAATCACACTGTGTTCATTTTTTAAATAGCATTGCTTTCATTTGTGGATGCCTATTTATGTGTTATTTAATCTTAAATATAACGCCCACCCTTGGAAAACTTCTGTTTTGGGGCACAGTGAAAAATGATTAATTCCCTCCAAGAATTGCTTGATTTTCAGCGGCAGTTTTACTACACATACAATTATGATTTGGTACAGACTAGATTTGTTGGTGGAACTTGTAAACGTTGCCTCAACATGCAATTTGAATGGATGCATCACACACTCTTCCCAATCACGAGCAAAAATGTTTTCTAACTTACTGCTGTAAATGATGCTTAAAAATATGCCCTCCCAACAGTTTTATTTGATTTTGATTTAGTTATATAGTTCATTTGGTGGAAGATGTGACTACACCATGAAGGCATTTGCCACATCAAATAACCTGTTCGAACATTTTCGTGCAAGAGTGTGTCATTAAAATACCATTCCAAAAATTAATTACAGTACTGCTCTTTAAATGAACAAGCTTATTGATTAGGAGGGTATTATCACAAAATCCTTAAAATTTCACTTGTGGATGCAGTGGTAAATTAAAGCTAATGCAAGAGTTTTATTTTAACAAGACATATAGAATTAATAAATGTCAAATTTTTTGGGTTTTAAACCAGTTGTTTTTAAATGTCAAAAAGCTTGCATGTTTTATTTCATTACACGATATGTGCTACTATTGCATCAACCACTTCAGCAGTTCCATCGTCACTGGTCAATATGTGTGGCTGTGGAAATTGTAATTTTCATACAATTCTACAACATGGGTGCCCTACTCCAAAGCATGGCTCAAGGTTTCCATACCTCAATACAGCTGGCTTAACACAGTTGGAAACTAGTTTGTTACTAAATAAGCTCTCAGAAGACTTTGAAGATCTGGTTAGTAAATATGACACACTTATCATGAAGTTTCAAGAATGGATTGAACAAAACATTAATGTGGCTCAATTCAAAACTATATTGCTGACATTGAATGGGATAAAATCTCCAAGAAAGGAAGTGCTTTCATTTGCAGATAGGGAGGTGGAAATTCAACATGCAACTACACATGATGAGTTGTCCATTATTGTAACAAAGTATGTCAATTGGTTTCAATATTCCCTTCTACAAAGAATAGTTGGTAATATATGCAAACGGTTCAGGAAGGATGAGCATGAATTTAAACATGATGTAGACCTGTATGAGAAGGAGTTAACAAAATACTGCAAACGTACTGTCTTTGAATGTCCCACACCTTCGTCCTTTCCTCTTAAACCTGGTACCAAGTACTTACGCTTGAAACTTGATGAGAGATTTGACCCAGAGAAATTGGAAGCAAATGAAATCAGGCGAATTGAAGGCATGTTAACAAATACTTTAGATCTGTACCCCGATACTCTGGAACTAATTTGCATCAACAAAGGATGTATAGAGATGATTAGCAGCATTCCTACTTCCGTTCATAGTTCTATATTTCCATTGGACAATGCTTTGCTGAAAGAGCTTACTCTGATAGGAGTGACCGAAATAGATTCAGACGGATACCAGGCTTTGATCAATAAAGAACCACCTCATCTTCTCAGACATGTAATGGTAAGACTGACACAATTTGCACTAAAATAATGCTTCACAATAAGAAGTAATAGAAATGCGTTGTATCAAAATCTCTATATTCTTCAGAACCCAGGGCTATCGATGTCCAATTTTCCATGTATCAAGCTACATTTTTATATTTGAATATAAATATTTGGGATAATGAATGACAAAATGATACCACGTATATAAATAAAGTGATTAAAATGCTTCACTTTAAAATCGTTATATCTTCAGAGTGCATTGACTTCCTTTTTCCAAGCATCATGCTACTTTTATATATAGGAAGTTGATGGTCCAAAGCATTCAGAAGATAGAACATACATAACGTAAAGCTTTTTATTTCATATACTCGTGATATCATTTCCCATTTGAATATAAATGAACCACCAGTTTGATTCATGCTAATAATTTGTCCTATTCATTGATGGAATGCAATTTTCGAAAATCATTGGCCCAAAATGTGTAGGTAAGTGTGAGCACAACTATATCGTGTAATGGGTAAAGTAAAAATTAATTACCAAGACTCATCTACATTTGTACTAGCCACCTGGACACTCCTGCAGAAAGACATTTAAGCCTTGACCGCTAGGGGTAAAACCCATTGTATGTCTTTGTATGTGCAACCTAAGTGAGGGGTGATGTAGATGTATGTGGTGTAGTTTGATAGCCCATAGTGTTCAGAAGATTACTAAGTACTATTTATGCAGAATATAATTTACATGGAAACTGTCCTACATGTATACAATATGAGTGTTATTGACAACAGGACAAGGACAAAACATCAGATGCTGCAAAGCAGCCACCAGACCCTCTATTATTACTGAACACAAAGGTAAGTCTACTTATGACGCATTTGCATAGCAATGATCTACACGTACATGTATGTATATCGTTATGTATGCATACGTTTGTACTTGCTGGTCTGATTTGTCACAAATAATAAATGATAAACATATGATCTACCATGGCACAGTTACATACATCATGTATGGTGTATTCATCCATATGTTCATGAGTTTCAACTAAGCACCTAGGATCACACATCTAGTATGGGCCACTAGTACACATGTGTTGGGGTATGGTGTTATTAAATTTTCCAACACTGCTGATTGATGTCATGGATTGCAAACCAGTTTATTTTGTCATGAATTTCATAATTGTTACTGCTGCTCCGGTTCATACATGTAGTAACAATACTATATTCATATTCAAGCCCATCACATTCATTGCATCCTCTCAATATTGCACATTAAATTAGCTGGTTAGCATGCACAAATGTATACCTTATGTACAGGTATGTATGTACATGTACCTGACAACCATTAGGGGGTTATTGCTAAAACCAACCTTGAGGATAATTGCACCAGTGCAGAAGCAGATAGAAAAGCTGTAAGTTTATACATGTACATACTGTGCAGAAAAATGCTTAAAAGGGTACATCATTCTCAGGTATGCCTGCAACAGAAATGTGAAGGCTCTGATCCAATACCAGTCAAAAGTGCAGGTTTGTAACTTAGCCAATTTTTTGTACTGCATGACTGAACTCTTTGAGTGGTAATAGTTAAATAGCCTGATTCACCACAATCCGCCAAACTATGTATTGTACACAATTACCAGCAATTCGAAACGAATCTAATAATCCCATAAATCAAAGCACACACATAGATACAGATGTTGGTTCAGACAGACCATTTATACCTGACAGTTTATAGCTTATCTTCTTGGCACTCGATGTTATAATGTGTGCAATTAATATTTAATGAAGTATTCACCTTCCTGAACTCTCTAAAGGGTTATAATATTGCACATTATAATGCATTTTGTTCCATGGCAGTTGAAAAATGTGACATGTTGCAGAAAGTTATGTGCCTTTGATTTGGATCCCATTTTCATATATGCCATTAAAATTGATGCATTGTTGTTTAGTTATTAATTTAGCAGCTTCGTTAAGAATTGTTATCATGGCATATTACAAACAGATGTACCGTTCACTATGTGAAATATGTATCAGCTCTAAAACATTGTGCATAAGTGTTGAAATCAAAAAGAACATTGTGCATAACAGTGTCGAAATCAAAAACAACTAAGTACACACATCAAAAATGAAATGTACAATTTTTGCCTTGTTTTATGTCATATAAATAGTTATGATTATATACTGTATAGTACCTTTCGAAACAATGTTCAAATTTACATGTCATGTGTGCACAAAAGGACAAGGCAAACAATATTAAACTGTTTTGCCATTGTTTCCAGTTCCAAAAAGATTAGTCAAGGAAATGCAAGAAATATATTGGACTGATCTTCTTGTACAGAAACCTCCAAAGGAATTTCTTTGCCCTGTATCTCTTGACCTTCTAATTGACCCATACTTGACACCATGTGGCCATCATTTTTCCAAAGAAGTGATTGAAAATCTTGCGAAAGAAAACAAGCCATGTCCAGTGTGCCGAAATAAGATCATTACTGATGGTAGAGCTGGGGAGTGCAATGAATTTCATAAGAATGAAGCCCAAACCAAAATACATGTTGCTTGGGAAAAAGAAGTTTCTGAATTGAACATAATTGCCAAGAGTGAAGCAATGAAAAATAAACCTTTGGAAATTGAAGTTTTGAAATACGAAAGCTTGATACAAGAGCCATTGAAGACTGGAACCTTGAAAAATGAAGTTCAAGAAAACGATGCTCTGACAGATGTTTCCCTGAAGGTTGGTGTTGCTACATGTAGAGAACCTTTGCATAGTGATGAGGCTCATATTATCAGTACAAAGGAAACATTTACACCGATATGTGATGAAGCTCTCAAGAGGAGAATTAATGCCTTAGAAGTAAGATGCAAACTTGGAATTAACGGTTGTACATGGACTGGGCCACTCAGTAAATTACAGGGTCATTTAAGCAGTACAGAGTGCCAGTATGTAGAAACTGAATGTCCCTACTCCTGTGGTAAAAATATACGCCGAGGTTTATTGGAAGAACACAAAGCTAACAACTGTTCAAAGCGACCATTTATTTGCCCTTACTGCAATAGCATGAAATCCAGTTATGACGACATAAACACAAACCACATGCCTACTTGTGCAGCCAGAGTTATAGATTGCCCAGAGAACTGTGGAGTAATAAACATTGCGCTGCAAAGCCTCAAGAAGCACCTTGATCATTGCCCTAATATGGTGACTGACTGTGAGTATGCCTACGCTGGCTGCAATGTAAAGATGATGCGCAAAATATCAAAAACACATAATGCAAACTCTATTGAATATCACTATAGACTCTTGGAGACATATTGGAATACTACAGTAAATATGATTAGATCAATACAGGCAGAGGACCAAAAAATGGAGTCATTGTCTGCTTTTAATATTAGTAACAACTATCTGGAGTTCAAGGTGGAAGACTATGAGCAGTGTACAAAGAGTTGTGATTCCTGGTACAGTGAACCTTTTTACACACATATTCGAGGATACAAATTGTGTATCAAATTTGATGCAAGCCAACCAACAGCATGCCGACTTACTGTTCAACTAATAAAGGGGGAGTTTGATAGTGAGCTAGAATTTCCATTTTATGGAGAGATAGTGATCCAGCTTGTTGATGAAAGTATAGAGGAGAAACAGCAGTCTGAAATAAATATTACAAGTGCATGTTCACATTTCAATTTTAATGAAAAGCAACAATCGGAAATAAATAAAACTAGTTCACATACATTCTTCAAATTCGATAATGAAAGAAAATTTGTAACAAATAACAGGCTAGTATTTCAGATTATCAGTGTCATAATCAGGCCACCAACAGGACGTAGGAATGCTATGCAAGCTCAACTTCAGGACCACATAAAGCATTCACCTGTCAAAGTTGAGGAGTGTAATTACTGTTATATGATGCAGGGGTGCGGTTCAATAGTGCAGCCAAACGCTGAGTGCAAAATAATTGATAATATTTTAGGCCCCCTATCAATCCAGGTACACGAAATGGTCAGTGCATTACAAAAGCAAAGAAAAGTTCTAGACAATATATATTCAAGTACATCAAAACCTGTAGTTTACCAAGATCTTCCAGAATTTCAAATGAAGAATTTTCAACATTACTACAACAATCATCAAACTTTCAGGAGTAAACCTTTTTACACTCATTTTGGAGGCTATAAAATGCATCTTAGAGTTGATGGATATGGAACAGGCAATGAAGAGGGTCATCATCTTTGTGTGGCTGTGGTTCTAATGAAAGGGCCATTTGATGACAGATTGGAATTTCCCTTTCGTGGTGAAATCACAGTGCAGCTCTTTAAAAGAAATTCACGAACACACTGCTTTCAGTCAAGGTTTATATTTACAAGTTCTGTTCCACCAAAGGTTGGCTGTAAAGTGACAGATGCACAACACCAAGATTGTTATGAAGTAGACCATGGCTTAGAAAATAAAAAATTTGTTCCGCTGGAGGAAGTTAAAGACTGTGACAGTCTTATTTTTAAGATAGCAAAAGTAGCAATAAATATACCCAGCATTTCCTGTGATTCTTCTGATCAGCGCTTGGCTCTTCAAAAGCTCCATATGCAAGAGAAAGGTGAGGGTACATATACATGTACATGTGTATGGCTTACAAAAAAGGGAGGTACATTTACATTTATTATTTTACTGAATAAGGGAGGGTATATTGATGTCTAAGCATAAATGTTCAAAGATAGTTTACGTCTTAATAACAATACTTTCATACACAGGTGTTTCAGTTTTCAACATTGTATCAAGTACGGTCCTTTAATTTGTAATACACTGCACAGGAAGTGTGAAATGGAAATAGACACAATTATTGCTAACATAAGATTAAGGCTTTCAATGTCTATTTGCTTCTGAAAGTGTGCACACGCGTGCATACTTTACCTTATTTACAATTCGAATCATTATTACCCCACATTAAACTCAGTGGCTGTAAAATTGATGTATATTATTCCCCAGTGATGCACTGATGTGTAGTAGAATTCTGGTCCTGAAATATACTGCTTAATCTATGATAATGAAGCAGCTTCAGTTACTGCTTTATTACAAAAATTTTGTCATTAAAGTGGACTGCAAATGAAAAGTGGGTAGTAAGTTCATACATAAGTTTTACTATTCCAATGCAATGTAAGGAAATTCCATGTATTTCACTAGCAGTGTCCCAGGCCTGGCTTTTTAAATTGTGTACAGGTGTGCACACTGTAAAATGCACCACACCCAAATGTATTTTGTGTACTTGAAATATGTTCCTGATAGAGGACAGTAAGTACTATTACTTGTATATGAAATCAATTTAATAAGTTCTTTTTTATTATTTCTGTTGAGTTTGACAATACAGGTGTACACTTGTGCACACTTTAATACCATGCATGGCAGCATGGTTACAGACCTTAATTGTTACTATTTGCTCACGCAATGAATGGCATAACATGTACATAAGATAGCCTTTGAAGATGCAGTACTCCCCATTGAAATACTGAATGAGCTAGCTGGCCTTTCGTTGTCATCAAACAGCAAATACTTACCCACATACACATGTACAAGACAGAAAGAACTGCTTGCTCTGTCCTTACAATGGCCATTTATGGCCTGCCATGTCCTATAGCTTGTATACCTGTTTGCAGTCCCTGGCTGACTGCCCGGCCACGTTCTACAGCTTGTGAACCAGTGTGCACTACACTACTTTATGCCCTGCCAAGTTTTACTAGTTTTTTAACCTGCTTGCAGTTCCTAACTGACTGCCCTGCCACGTCCTATAGTATTTTTTAACCTGTTTGCAGCCCCTAACTGACTGTCACCCCGCGTTCTTGAGTCAGCGCTGCTTTTTTAGCACCAACAGTGGGCTAATTGAATCTATCATACTGTTCCACAACAATTTCATATCTTGCTTTGGCAGTTAATAGATTATAATGGCAGCATCGGTAACGACGTCCGCTGCATCTGTTGCTCACAGCGAGGACCAAGACGGCCAAGTGTTACCCTTGTAATGGAATACATGCTCGTTCTAAGTTCTGTATTTGTGTGAGATCTAACCAGTCCTGTTACAGCTGTCAGCCAATAAAGAGAAGCAGCTGTTTCAATCCAAAAACGTCCATCACAGTCCGATTGGCATCCTCTCCCAGTGCCTGTTCACAACCACAATCGTCTTCACAATCAGATTCAAATATGCCTCAACCACTTAAAGCCACACGCAACCGCAAACATAATCAATTTCATCACAGCTGTTGCCCGTATCTTTATTGAAAACCAAAGTGTCACAACATCCACAGCAGCCTTACTTAATCCTTGAACCATCACCATCATTGTAACCACCTCCTTCGCCATTGTCAACAGATTCCAGTGCTATTGCATCCTCCTCTAATCCTCATTGTGACAATTACAAGAAGCCCTGCATTGTCCAGAGTTAGTGCACTGTCCATGTGGCGCAATCACTTGGAGGGTCATGTCAGAGGTACATTCAGTGGCAGAGTTCCTGACGCCGGGCTTAACAATCACAATGTATACATCTGTCACCACTGTTCCAGCCTTGTTACCATCTCCCACAAGTCAAAGAAGTATTTTAAAAATCCTCCCTCATCTGAACCCCCAATGGCTACACCTTTGACATGTGCTTCAGGTAATGTTTTGCCTTCCCTCTGGGATATCTGCAACCTCAAATGCCCTCCAATTCGATTCATTCCAAACAAAGCCAAGCCAGCCTTTGATCGTATCCTATCCACTGCACTCAGGGCTGTGGTTGCTGACAATTCTATTGACTCTTGGGTGACGCTCTTCATGGTTCCCTAAGTGTGTACTACCCTGCTCCAAATGATGAGGTTGTCACAACAAGCCTATGTATCAGTGGAAATTCTTTGTGATATGTTGTCAGATGGGCGTCTTAGACATTTGTGCAATCTGGCAGTAGGAAGTGCTCCACCCAAAACACACTCCACTCATCCTATTGAAGATCCAGGCAGAAGAAAAGTGGCTTCTGCCATTTCCTTGGCTCAGGATGGTTTCTATGGAAAGGCCTGTCAGATCCTCACCTCTTCTGGAGTTGCACCCAATAGCGATGATACCTGGAAGCTACTCATCACTAAGCACCCCAGCAATGCTTGCCCAGCCATTCCTCTCCCATCTACATGTAACACATTTCCTCCTAATGTATGCCTTATGGACATTCTCAGATCCTTTCCCAAAATGACTGTAGCTGGACCCTCTGGCCTCCGAATACAACACCTGATTGATGCTGCAGAGGTTCCTTTAACTCTCCATGCTTTCGTCAATCTGCTAATTTTGGGTTGTGCTCCAATGGATGTAGCCCTCTTTCTTGCTGGAGGTAACCTTACTGCCCTAAACAAGCTCACCCCAGGTGACATCCGCCCCATTGCTGTTGGGGAGGTCTTACGTCGTCTAACTGGGAAATGCCTCTGTGCTGCCCATCGAAGCAAAATGGCGTCATTTTTGAGCCATATCAATTTGGTGTGGCTGTCCCTTGTGGTGCTGAGAGAATTGCTCATGGCTTGAGAACCTGCATAGATCAACACTGGATGGAGCATGACTTTGGTGTGTTGAAAGTAGATATGACCAATGCTATTAATTTGGTTTCTCGTCAAGCTATCCTGTCAGAGTATGCTAAGCACTTTCCTGAACTTCTCCCTTGGGTCAGCTGGTGCTATGGACAGCATCCCCTTCTTTGGAACTCACTAGGTCGCTTGTCATCAGAATCAGGTGTCCAACAAGGGGATCCACTTGGACCCATGTCTAGTAATAAAAATAGCATGAGACAGTGCCTGCTCTAACATTCCTTTCAATGCCTGGTACTTGGGTGATGGGGCTGTGGCTGGCCCAAGGTCTTCTTTATGCAGGATATTGACTCTGCTCCAGGAGGAATGCCCTGCTTAGGGTATTATCATCAATCTGCCTAAGTGTGAGGTGTTTAGCTGACATGGTCCTGACATGTTCCCATTGGACATTAATAAATCTGACAAGCGCAATATGGAGATTCTGGGGATTCCCATTGGTGACCAGGATTTTTGTTCCTCCTTTATCTCCAAAAATCACTCTAAGGCTAAGACCCTATTGTCACAACATGAGGTTGAAGTTGCCGACCTCAGGTTGCTTTAATCCTTCGTCTCTGTGCAACCATGTGCAAACTAGTATATCTGGCAAGGGCAACTACATCAACTCTTACATGTAAAGCCTTTGCTCTTATTGATGATGACATCAGAATGTCCCTCTGTCGATGCATTGGTGTTTACACATTTAACACAGCTTGGCAGCAGGCTCAGCTTAGCCCAAGTAAAGGGGCCTTGGGTTTCAGTCATTATCTCGCCATTCATCAGCAGCTTTCATCTCCTATTTATGCTCATCTGGCTTTGGTATACATTCATCTCCCGACCTGACTCAAGCAGTAGAGACCTTTAACAGCTTGGTCTTGCCTGCAGATGTAGTCAGTGTCGAGTCTCTCCTCACTACACCAGTCTCTCAGAAATCCTTTTCTGGTAAGTTAGATGACCATGTCTTCAACTTCCTGGTGAACTCATCTTCAGTAGCAGATAAAACACGTCTTTTGTCAGTTTCCTCTCCCCATGCAGCATCCTGGCTTTCAGTTGTGTCCTCAGAGAGGTTGGGGCTTCACATGGATCCTCCTGTTTTCCAGGTAGCCATCAAATGGTGTCTTGGCCTTGATGTTTCAGAGGGCTTCCCATGTGCAATATGCCCAGGTAGTACACTTTGACCACCTTGGCCACCATGCAGTTACTTGCAAGTATGGTGGAGACGTAGTAACTTGGCATAATATGAATAGGGACATCCTGGTGGAGACATGTCGTCAAACACACATAGGGGTTAAGGTGGTAGTTGGCTACAACTTAGTAGGGACCACAGTAAGACCTGTCCAGCTGACATACTAATTCCTAACTGGTTATTGGGCAGAACTGCAGCATTAGATGAGTCCATCACCTCACCGCTATTATGTTAGAAGAGGGAGTGTCGGCCACAGCTGCTGCTATGATTATCTCCTCTATAGCCTCAAGATTTGCCACCTCCATGTGTTGGCCACGGTCCATCGTACTTAATGAGATCTACAGCCGACTGAATCTCCACCTGGTTAGGGCTAATGCTACAGCTATCCTCTCAGGGATAGCTCGTCTACCATAGAACTGAAATTTGTATTTAATCAGTGCTGTTACTATATATTCATGTCAATATGTTATTATTGGTAGTTATTAAAAACAATTATCTAACCACAACTTTGAATAACTTTGTTAATAGAAGGCTTTGAATATTTGATTTATGAGGGTTTTGATACAATTATGTAATCACTAACAATAATTGAAATCTAATTGGGTTGTTAGTGGCTAACTACTGCAACAAATGTTAAAGAAAATCAAGCAGTTCATTAGTTTCAATCCTGAGTTACAGCGATTTTGAAGTGTTGCATTCTTTAGCAAACTGGTGGTTATTTGTGAATATAAATATAACAGTTACTCAGGGGTGTTAAGGCAGCCTATCGATATCTTGTTTCCAGACCATATAGCTTTAGCCCTTCATAAAGTATAAAATGTATTCTTAATAATTCATTCGTACACTAGCTAATGTGAACAATCGCATAACAGTATAAACTAGTGTTCATCGGCCCAGTCTGATTGATATGCAACAAGAGAATATATTAATATTGAAGCACTTAGAACTAAAAGTCACAAGAGGTGGTTGATAGGATACATATACCTGGCATTCTGCCTCATTAAGATGAGGCAAAGGCAACTATACATGTTGATGTAATTTGGAGGTCGATAGTCTTCAGGTGGCTAGTTTTAAAGGTTGTCAAGAATACCTTGACAGCTTCTTTGCTCCATCCCGCAAATATTTCCACAACCAAAGGGATGCATGATTATCCTCTAAGGGCACACACCTCATCATTCCTTGAATGCTTAGCCTCTTCTCCCATCTTAGTTGCCTAACCACAGGTTTGAGGTGCTTCCTGAAAAAATCGCGAATTTAATGGATTGATTACCTTAATGTCAAATGCACCTGGGCGTGAGAGGAACCAAGGATAATTAGTCATTCAATGATACAGGCAGAGATAGTGCAATAGTAGGTGCTATATTATTTTAACAGATGTAACCATCACACTACATGACGCTTAGGTTGTGTTCCTTTTACAACAGCCTTTGTGGCAATCCTGCTTAGTTCCATTCAATAAGGCAGCATGTTCAAATAAAATGTCACTAACCAAGAACTTGTCCACTATACTATGGAATAGGAACATAGTGTAGCATTACATTATTAACATGTAAATGTGGTTACTCAGGGTGGTTAAGGCTGACTTACAGGATAACATTCATGTTCATAATGATGTTACGTGGTTCAATACGTTTCGGTCTTCATTTAGCACAAGAGCACTATTTCAGTATTGCATTCATACATGTTACGACATTACAGTGATCTAGAGCATAACGTTTACGAAATGCTAACAAGCACACAATGGACTAACGAAAAGAGCATGCAGCTGCCAAGCTATACAAATCTTGGAGGGTAATTATTTAATAATAATAAACCACTGTACTTAGAATGGAAATATTGGAGATTCGAAACACGGGGATGAAAATGCAAATGCAAAGGTTCAGCTAGTCAAACTCCTCTAGGTCGCTATTTATTCACTGCGATTAGATATTTTGATAAATGCATAGTGCATCGAAGATATATCATATTTCGTACGAGTTGTAGGTCATTTTGACCCTTGTTAACATTTGCTGTGACAATAGCAAGCAAAGAATTTCCACCATCCAGTCGATATAGTTGTGTGAGCATACATTGTAGGAATATTATTAGTAGCTTATTTTAGCATCCCCACCTGTTACGAAGGCACCATTGTGTGAAGTAATTGCACTTTTCCTGGTCGATTTGGACCAATTATTTAAACTAACCATGTTTCATTCAATGTATGGGGGTGCCTAAATCATTGGCATGAATCTGGTGGTAAAATGTGTACGTACTTTGCACAGCTATATCTTTGTAATAGGTACATAACTGCCAATTTACCCTTACTTATTAATTTTTAACCGTTTGATATATACACGTAGCTACATGTATGCAAAGTGCATGCACAATTACCCACTCATTTCACAACAGTGATTAAGGTACATGCCTCACATACAATGTACAATTACAGTAATCAAACGTGAGCTACCTACACAATGGCGTAAAATATCAGAGGAAACTGTGCATGCAATTTTCACACAGCTATACGGTATTTAAAAACATTGCTGGCCAATAATCACATACATGTATGTCTGATTTATTTTACTCATAACAATACATATGGTTTTGTTTCAGCATTGTTCAGTGTGGATGTGTTCAATTTGACTACAAAATTGGCAAGGAAACATATTAGAGAAAAGAAACAGACTTCAGTTGAAAAAATGAAGAAGAAATTTACAAAGATGCAAAAGAAATTTGTCAGCCATGAGCTACTGATAGGACTGCTTGTTTTACTGGTTGGCATTGCCGACATAATGAAAAACATTTCATCTTTCCCTGGAGAAACACTAATCCTGGCCCTGACAGCTGCACTGATACTCTTGATAACTTGTATGTGCATGAGGAACATTGTATTGTAACTTACATGTATTTGAGTCAAATTGTATGTCAAACTTACATGTAACTATTATATCTTTTTCATAGAGATGCAGATGTACACATTATATTATACACAAACACCGGGCATCTTTACACTAGTGCTTGTATGCAGAACATAACTATCTGTGAGATACTGGAAGGTTCTAATGTCACTGACCCATCTGAGGGGTCAGGCATGTTTAACTCTTTGGGCGCCAAGTGCACATATATGTGCCACTCATGTTCTCCGCAAGTGCATTTATACATGCACACATTTTAGCAAACCAATCTGTCACATGGTTATTCACTTTATGCACAGAAAAGCCCTAGAGGCTCAGAAGTATTGATATTTAACTGAAAGGAAAGTGGGAACTAGAACTAACAGCTGCAGGTTAGGGTGTGTAACCTTTTTTATAAATCAAAATCGATTATTTTGACTATGGAAAAAAGTCCAATCGATTTTTCAGGTTTATAGCAACTTGCAAATCGGTTAGTAGAAACTATATGGCGATTAATGCACTATTCATTTGCCAACGATTACCTAAGTTTTTCTAGGTTTGTCCTTTTTTAATAATGGCACGATAAATCACAGTTTCTCAAGTCTAATACTGGTATAGCCAGTTTTATTGCTCATCAGTTACTTATGCCAACGTTAAATCATTAAAATAACAAAGATAGTATCCACATGCAACGACTAGGAATGATGTGCATGCCAATATTACGCCAAACCCATGATTCAATGGCGGCGGATTGTGACCCGCAAGCATTTTTTTTGACCGAAAAACACGTGGCTATTTGTTTCCACGCTACCATAGTACTCAGTACTAAGAATGGGAGAAGTAAGATTTTAGTTTACTGAGATAAAAATGAAAATGAATAGTTTGTCCATCGCGCAGCTTGCGCTCTTTTCTTGTACAAAATGCCTTAATCATGTACATATGTATCATACCCATCCACCACAATTGGCAGTTATAATCCATTATTCGCCCTCATTATACAATTCAATAAGTACTGAGCAGTGCCAGCTAGACACCTCATTATGGAACACCGCTCCACGCATATGACAAAGCTGCCAATCGAGACATGTACGATATTTTGAACATCATGGCCAAACGTCTGGAAACAAGCCGGTGTATCGTGCAAAAGAGTACGTAGCGCGTTTGATTAATGCACTTGTACAATACGTGCGAACGTATATATTTAAATAGCCGTGCCCAGGGCCCCACCGCGTATATTGAAAGAGGGCACTGATGGTTACCTTCAGCCGGGTCCCCAGACATGCGACTATACATCACAATGTTTCTTTTTGACCTGTTAGTATGCCATTTGTACAGGCGGGAAAAGTGAAGGGCATATTAAAAGGGGTAATCGATTTGCTACCGATTTTTGCATATGAAGGAAACGAATATCGACTAATCGCGACTAAGAAAAACAGAATCGGTTATTTCGACTAAAGGAAATTCTGCAATCAGAAACCTGTTATTCTAATAAGTGCATAGTCGACCAAATAGGTAATTGCGAATAACCGATTAACCTACAAAACCTGAAAATCAGTTACACACTCTAGGTGTACACGGAATTGTGTCTCCATCGTCTTCAACACCTTTGAATAAGCACCCGCTTGATCTACTAAAACATGGGAGAGCGAGGACAAGGTTTCTGATTGAAAAGGAAAAATGAAATAGACCTATATTAGCAACATGTCATATTTAAATGTACATGCTAATAGAGGTCTATTTCATTTTTCCTTTTCAATCAGAAACCTTGTTCCCTTGCTATTTACACCACCATAACCTTTGATTCCTATATTCCACCAACCTTCTCTTATAGAGAATGTTTTTATTACTTGTTTCCTAAATTTTTCTGGTGGATTTGGTGTTGTATTTAGTTCTTGAAACGTATAGAATCAGGTAGCAAAAATGTCAACTTCCGCAATAATTTTATAATCTGCAATTTTGTTGAGGTGTACCACTAAAACATTACACTAGTCCCCAGACTACCTCCATTGAGGGTCAAAGGGTGATGAAGGTTAAAAGCATTGGCAAAAGCAAAGCCATATAATAGATGTACCCAAAGTAAACTATCTCACAAATATTATCACATAAACCATGCACCCCAATACATGACCAAATTGACGTGTGCAACTTTGGCACATTTCAAACCGCGCATATTACTATAAAGTGGAGAAAGACGCAGTATCTACCACTGTAACTATTACAGAAACTATTTCTTCCATTTTAGCGATATACCATGCATTCTCATAATTTATCGATCCAACATTTATCGATGCATTATCGTACCTTTGGGTGGTCGTTTGTTGGTCCTTTCAGGACCGCGCTTGACATGCACTCGTTTGGCAGATCTGGCAGCATCTGGATCTTTCAACTTTTCGATGCTTGAGTGAAATCAAAATTGTCCTTGAGATTGCATAGTTAATTAAACCATCATAGTTAATTAAACCATTGGTTATTTTATAAATGCGTCATGAACATTGTGATAGTTGATGTAATGTGCTATTTGTAGATCGACACAAAATAAGGAACTACTTGCTTTAGTTAATTGCCCGATCGGTTAGGCGTCTAACAGACCTCTGAAGATAACCTGTGGACACATCCTGAAACGATTGGTACACTTGGTGTGCTTTAGAAACGTTCCTGTCGTGAATAATTCTATCCCGAAGGAAGAAGTCAACGACGACGATGATGGAGGAGAAACTTTAGGTGGGACTGGGTACGGATGATGGGGACGAGTGTTTTTGTTCTCTAAAAGTACACCATCTTGTGACACAGATACAATGCAGAACTGTTCTCTTTTTTGATATCACTCGATTGCCATTAAGAGTGAAATTGTCCTGCTAGAATTGAGTGATGTTTTTAATGACATTCATGATACTGCAGGATTCCTACATGTATATGGAACCTACTCATGTAGGTTCTGATAAATAATGTACGGTTTCAGATCCCTGACCACTTAGCTCTGCCTATAGGTGTTGTTGGCAACCGTTATTCTTCAAGTTAGTACACCTAATATATCAAAACAAACGTCATAAAAACGTTTTTATATTATTGTTAAGATCTTTAAGTAAGCTAACCCGAGATTCTTCAAGATGACAACTATTAAGCAACAGATACCACATTTATAAACATTGGTGGCAAATAATCAATTAACTACGTCATCAATATTGACATTCAAAGAGTTAATAAGTATGTACAAGGTGAATACACAGCAGGAAATACCTTAACACTTTGCCAGCGTACGTCAATTCAATCATACAATTATATCTTGATCTACATGTATGGGTTTCTACGGGCTTCCCCAATGTAACAGCCTATCACAACTATCAGCTATCCAGAACTCTAGAGCTTTGTGTTAACTATGTCTATTTAGACAGGCTCACAGCTGCAGGGTATGAATTGGCCATAAAAAACTTATGGATTGCCTAGACTACAATAAGGGGGGCTGTGCCACAACGAGATCCATGAATGTATTAGGGATCATAAACGGTCAGTGTGGCCTCTAAGTCATCAAGGAGCCCACCATGGAATGAAAGTACATGTACATGTGATTTCAAGAGATCCAGCCCTACTTACGAAGATAAGACATGGGTGAAACAGCAAAATTGTAATTTATGTACTCATCTTCTTTGAATTCTAACCATTCCCCACTGGTACAGTAGTTCTATCCTTGGCCACTGTTTCAGCAATGTTGTTTGTATCATATTTAACTGTGTGGGTGTAGTCATGGGCAGTATTTGCAGCAGCTAATTGCATGCTTGGGAGTATATTTTTGTATTCAATTGCCGGACCAACATGTACATGATGTACCTATATCAAAAAATATGGATCAAAGAAGGCTACAGCTATCTACTGCATGTTTATCATTTTTAGGTTAGGAGGTTTACTTATGCGTTTAAGAAACAACCATAAATATCGGAGGTGGTATATTGAGACGTACAATTTTTTTTGTCTATGCATTTCGAGTAGTTATTTGTTCCACTCCCAAACCAAAAACAGATTCTCCATGGTTCAGTATGTTGGTTCAAATAATAGAAAGCCCAGAAACCCCTTGGCATGTCGTCTGGCAAAGCCTATTAATGTTTCCCATAAGGTTCTATACACTTTGAGCGATACATAACTGTATTCGATTCTGACAAAACGGGTGCTTGCAACACTGATTAACAATGAAATAACATAAACCGCCAACTGAACTAGTGATAAATATGTACGGTAGGAACGCTTATCTCTAGCTACATGTACATATAGATTGTTGATACGCAGCAGCTGCCATTATTATGCAATTACGTCATGCTATATAAGCGTGCCCCGTAATGTAATATATGAAATAAAAACCCATGCCTTAATCTACAATGTACCTGAGTAAGGCTTGACCAGATGTCTGGTGGCTCCAGGTACTGTTTGATGTTCAAATTTTAGACATAGATGATGTCATCACACTGTCATCGAGCACCCGAAGCCATCCTTGAATACAATTCCCATAAATAGAATAGGCAGTAGAAGACAGGCAAGGTACATCCACCATTATCTTTCAGTTGATGGATTACTGCATAACGAAGTGGAACAAATTCTGACATTGCCACTGCCTTGTCATACTATAACTAGCAGTTATGTCATTAGCATGGATTAATTTACATGCACATGTAGCAATTATAAAAGGTTATCTGGACACTGTTTGAAACTCAAGACGAAATACATGTACAGTCATCAAGGATGTTAAATACTACAGACCTAAATTTTGTGAATCTGTTGGTTAGTATTCTTGTTTACATATTCAACAGTAAGGGTCAAAAATAAAGAAACAAATTCTGCCATAAAGATATAATAGCATAATTAACATTTCAAATGCAGGACATTTTAATGAGGGGCAGCTGTTTCGTCAGAAACTTTCCCACTCCCTCCTAAACCCCTGTACCATGCACTTGACCACATACTTTGTGCAGCGTCGACTGTGCATGCAGCCAGTATCACAAAACAACACCAATAGACGCACAGCACCAACAGACAAGAGAAAACCTAAACAACACACAAAACCTATACATTGTAGCGGCCCTGCCAGAGAGGACTGAGAACGAGATGAACCGGTGCATTAATTAGATTAGCGCACGTGTGTAGTTTGCAAAGTTGTCGTGTATTACATTGTCATTGAGTACACGCCACATTGGTGACCCTTGACGTGAATGGCAGAAGAACATTCTGTCTCACTCAAGCTTCCTACATTTTGGCCTGCACAACCTGCTGTATGGTTTGCGCAGGTGGAAGCACAGTTTCATTTGCGCAAGATTAGAGACGCAATATTACCACGTGCTGGCAGCACTTGACCAATCAACAACGACGTGCATTTTGGACCTAATCAGCCAACCACCGACGCAGAACAAATATAAGGCGCTTAATTAAGGACCGTCTCAACGACACTTTCGGACTCAACAAGAGAGAACGAGCAAACTAAAACCTATATTCGGAAGAAGTGAGCCCACACTTCCCCAGGAAAAAAAACCCCGTGGCAAACCCTCTAAAAAGGGAAATCCACATGATCGGGAAAAATAACCTCTACCTAAATCACCACTCAGCAAAAACAAGCACTGAATGTCAAATAAACACAACGTGCACAAACATAGAATGTCCAATATGATGAAACTGAGTAGATGTCAGGCCATCACCATCATCTGCAATCTGCCTTAAAGGGAAAATGTCTCCTTCCGTCATGACACCAAAAATAAAAATAAAATAAAAATTACTGGCTCTGCACAATGCTTAGACTGAAGAAGAGTCTACTTACTCACACTTAAATACTACCATGTGGATGAGTCACGTGCATTACCCATATAACGCATTCCGGAGGGAGCATAGTTTCCATCTAATTCACTGCACTCAACCGATGGAAACATATGTAATACATGTATATAATCCTCCAACTGGAATCCATATGGGTCTTTTAATATGCGATACCAGACTCTTGCAAATGAAAAATGTGGAGATTAGTATACGGCCAGGATTTTACGTAACTTAACACAGGTGGATTGTTCACATTCATACAGTGCATAATCTTAATAAATGCAATACGAAACTCTTGCAAATGAAAAATGTGGAGATTAGTAACACGGCCATGATTTTACGTAACTTAACACGGGTGGATTGTTCACACCAGCATTACAGTGTCATTTCTTAACGATAACTGGAGCTATTAATACTAGTTCTTTATTGCACAGTAATAGCGCAATTCATGTAAAAGAACTATTCACTATGGTCCCTGGTCTGTTAGCAATAATACTGACGTGGGCTTGTGTTCATTTGATACCCAGTAGCCGCTTAGTGAACAAAGGCAAAGAAAGAGTAACTGGTCGCGACATGTAATGTCTTGGGTATGTACAACCGCCAAGGTTGGGTGATGGTACAGATCAATGCAGCAGAGAAATAAGGAAATGCAAATGGTAGAGCTAATTCTAAGGTTAAAAGGCTTTTGGGAGTAATTTTTAGATTAAGAGGGTTCAGGACATACATGTAGCCATAAATTGAATCAAAAGTCACAATCATTTTCATAAATATATCTAAGGACAGTGTTGTGCTATGCCCAAAGACCTTATTTCAGTACCATACAGTCACAGTACCCATGTTTTATATCTCTGCCCTAAATGCAAAGGCATGGATATCGTGCATGCATAATTCAGCATTCTAAAATGAAAACAAGTAATAAAAACATTTTATATACGAGAAGATTGGTGGTATATAAGAATCAAAGGTGATGGTGGTATAAAATGCAAGGGAACAAGGCTTCTGATTGAAAAGGAAAAATGAAATTGACCTATATTAGCAACATGTCATATTTAAATGTGCATGCTATTATAGGTCTATTTCAAGGACTATTTCAATTTTCCTTTTCACTCAGGAACCTTGTTCCCTTACTTTTTACACCACCTTTAACCTTTGTGCTATTTGTACATTAACAACGTAAAAGGTACTACTCGCTTCAGCTAATTGCCCAATCGGTAAGGCATCTAACAGACACCTGAAGATAACCTACAGACACATCCTGAAGCGATTGGTACTCTTGGCGTTCTTTACATATGTTCCTGTCGTGAGTTACGCTATCCCGAAGGAAGAAGAAGACAACGAAGGAGAAATTTTTTATGGGACTGGGTACGAGTATTATTGTTCTCTAAAAGTACACTGTGATGGATCTGTTCTCTCTCCTGGCGCACTGACGCTGTGGCGCTACAATCACGGCTGTATCACCACGGCTATACACAATTTCAGGCACACACTATTACAACTCAAAAAAGGGGATTATATAAGGGGTGTAGAAAACCGGTTCTAAACAGGGTCCAAAACTGGTCTGACCGTGGTCACATGCTGTGCAGGCTGTCGATCACCACCTCATACCGGCCCGTGCTGGCTTTTGCATGCTCCTACAGACTCATCGACACCTATTAGGGTCTCAGCAGTGGCACTGACTGGCTTCCCTGACATACACAGTCTAATGACATGGATACAACGCAGAACTGCTCTCCTATTTGATATCATTAATATTTGATTGCCACTAAGAGCGAAATGACCTGACTTTTGGCCACGTGAGTGATGTTTTTGATGACATTCATGATACTGCAGAATTTCTATATGGAACCTACTTGCGTAGGTTCCGACAAAGGTAATGAATGCTTATGTGTGAAGTGATGATATGCACACCATTTTATGCAATCAGAATAATCAACATGTAATCCGCATTCCTTAAAAAACTGCATTGAATTTTGATAACCAGAGTTATCCAATCCTGATCAATCTATGGATAAGAGGCATTTAACCAACAGAGGTGATGAGGAAACTATTTTCTTTACATTAATGAGTACAACGCATTTCACCACGAAAACATGACGCCTTGTATCTATGCCCAAGTTTCATCACAGAATCTAACTACACCCGTAAACGAAAGTGTCAGTTGTAGTATGAAGGTGGCAAGCTACACATACAAGCAATGGCTCGATCTTTGTGTCAATACAGCTGAGCCACTAGCTTCAATATAAAGAACACTATACTTCCTTCAGTTTATATAGTTTGTGTATTTGCATGTCTTGCAAATCATGTCACCATTTTTTTAATGGCCCCAGAACTCGATAGCTATCAGGATTAACTGACTTCAGGAGACGACTACCCTATCCTGTTTGCTAATCAAGCTGATGGCTGAATATTACACTTTTCAGCCATAAATTTGAAATGGGTTCGGGGATACAAATCTAGAAGCAAGCAGTGATGACAATGGGAATGACAAGGATGTGTAGATGAAGAGTGAGGATGATGAGATGGGTGAAGATGGAGATAATGAGACAGATAAGATAGAAATTGATAACAGCTAAAAACCAACAAAACAGAAAACTTGAATGTCATGTTAAAGTATATGTCTGTTCAACTTTGTGTATTATGTAAACTTCCATGAACCTTACTATATGGTTAGCAGATAGATAAAGGGTATAGAGCTTTCTCAAGATACTGGGACCAGGCAACACACTCTCGTCAATGTGGCTACATAATTGTAATAGGACATGTATAACGTAATACATTCAATGCCATAGTCATGTTGGTGCAGTGACCTTTTCAGTGATATAGTCCAATTTATAAATGCCTACCAAATGCCTTTCAACCTCAATGTTAAAAACAACTCATGTTAGCAAGACAATGAGCAACAGAAATACTAAATTGTGGTGAATAAGTTTTGAAATAGTTGTACTACTGAAAGCTGTGATGTTGTTGCACAACGATGTTGGAGTGCATCTGTTTGGCACGTCGCACATAAGGAAGGTGTTTTTGGTACAAATGGTTGGCAAAAACATGTTATTAATATTTCATTTGGACAAATTGCGGCAAGATACTACCAACATAAGTGCAACGTTCAATTTTTATGCGGATCCAATTATGGTCTTGAATATTTGATACAAAACAGTACAGAGTACAGCTGAATCAGTACAAATGCATACATATAAACACAGGAATGCAATGCTACCACTCATTAACAATGCCTATAATCTCAAAGACATGCACTGTAGAGGAATGGCTTTGCCCATGCTCCAATGACTACCATCATGCCCAATTTGATAATATTGTTTTGATTTAAGCGAAGATATAAAATGTCAGGCAATACCGGCTTGCCACTAGCAATTAAATTCTCAAAGCATCAGCTTGTCATGTGTTCACTAAGTATAGTTCAGATCCTGCTGCAAATCTACGTTTAGAATCATTTCTTTGCAAAACAAAATCTTGAGGTCATTATGGCATGCAATCTTTAATATTGAGTAACTGATAATGCATGCATTGACGTCATTGCATCTACATGTCAAAGTAAGGATTGTCACTATGAAATATACAACAGTCATAAGGGAATATAATGCAATTACTAGCAGGCTACGTATATTATCTCTACATCATACATCTTCCAGTTATCTTGATATGCACTAGCGTGCTAATACATCTCCATATGCTCACCAATAAATGCCAGACCCCTTCAAAGGATTGATAATGTTACCTCAATATATGTACCTTACAAAATGATTTTAAAGGCAATTAGTTGTACATGTATATCACACCCTGTGCAGTTACTTAGAATTTGAAAATGGGTTCCAGAAATTGGATGATATTTTATCAAACAATAACACTGTGAGCAATAAAGATAATATAGCACAAACCTTAACTTTGCGTTGTTTATTCTATATTGGTACTACTATTCTTACACTAAACCTATCAATTGGAAGTCAGAAAACAGTCAGCACGAAATGAAGCATCTTTATTAAAATTAATGTTCACATTACACGTACTCGGTTTCTCTAACAGACAAAAGCAAACACAGGCCATTGGACTATGGTGGAAATGGTCCCGAGAATACCCATAACCATAGGCACTATACATGTATTCCTGATTTTGGTTAGTACATGCTTGTGAGATAAATGCCAGACCCCTTCAAAAAATTCTAATGCAAGTGACAACACTTCGTAGTTGTATTGTGAGCCTGGGATATCTATTCATCATTATCAATGAGATATCAGAAAACTGTCAGCCAGAAATGTTTCAACCGCTGTCACTCCCACAAGAAAAAAGACTAAGGCATTCATAAACACTTGAATTGATACTAGGTCAATAAATTACACACAATGTCATTAGCGCTATACTTCCAAACATGTGAATCAGTAATGAGGTTATGGATATAGCAGATCCATAATTAGCTCACAGCACTATCCTGTGCATATACTGTAAAACAATTAATATACACCATTCACACTAATTACAAGCACTATTAAATGCATACCATACAAAACATTGTTAAGCTCTGTACATATCGTACTGCCACACCATCAACTCCTAAATCAAGCAAGATCCATTAATGTCTATTCTCCTGAGTGTCCACTCGAAGGTACAATTGGACACCCAGGTGGACAGCAAAAAAAGGTTTTGCAGTTCGGTCACAGAAGGGACCTAACAGTGCTGGCTTATAGAACAAGTCTTTTTAGGATCGGGCCGAGATTAAATCCTTTTGGTATTCATAAAACGGAGCCATGCTAGCAGACCTGAATATCCATTGTGCTCCGTGCGGTACACATGTACATTGCATACAAGCTACAGCGTAATGGATAGGTCCGCTAGCTCAGCTCGTTTTACAGGTATCAAAAGAATTTAAGCCTTACTTATCTTGGCCCGATCCTAAAAAGACGTGTTCTATAAGCCAGTACTGTTACATGTATATGCAATTAGGCCCCTTCCGTGACCGAACAGCTAAACTTTTTTGTACCCCCGGGTGGACACTCAAGACAATAGACATTAAGTATGCATTGTACATGTACCTTAACAATGACATGTGCACCTTAAGATTTAAAAAAAAAAAAAAATCGGCAGCCAGCGCAGTTTGGAATCATTAAACAACCTCTAATATACATGTAGAGCCTACCATAAAACTTGTATCTTTGGAAATACTCACAGTGCAGTCTGATAATATTATGTAGCCTGGTTGTGAAATATCATTAATTGATGATTATTATGGACAGTGAGTGCATGTGAATGCAGAATTTAAGCACACACACCACACACATACACACACATACACACAAGAATGTACTAAAAAGGTACATTTATTGAGAATGCTTATCTAACAGTTCCCACCTGATTAAAAATGCAGTTTCTGAGCTTCCACTAATACTGGTCATGTCACAGTGTCCTTTGTGTAGTGCTGTGGTTGTACACTCTACTGAGAACTGCATTTAGGTATGTACATGTATACCCATATCATAATGACAGCAACACTGGTGGTGGTAACGGCCTGCCTGGTCACCCCAAAATCATGGTTTCTACATTATAACTTTCAACATAATGTGTTGTTGGTACTCCTTAGTTACAGTGAAGGGGTATTTCATAAACCACTGATTTGGCAGTACAATAAGACCCTCAAAAAGTAGAAATGAGGAATGATGCAATCATGAGTGCTAGACATTGTGCACACATTTAGCAAATGAGCGTCACTCAGAGCTACATACTTTGTCTCATATGGTGATGGAGGAAGCTGTATCACATTGGGGCGTACATTTTATTGATGTTTGCCAGAGTAAGTTGATTCAATCCTATATCTTGATCTATGGGTTTTGCATGGCTAACAGCTGACAGCTGATGGAACAAACCACTATCTGAACTCAAGGGCCATGGGCTTCCTGTGACGTATGTGTGTACAGACAGGCTAATGCCACTGGTGGAACAAAACACAATTCCAGGGTATGAATTAGTTATAGCAAAACTCCCAAGAATCTATTTAAAATCATGACTTTCATGGAATCCAACACACAACTCTATCTTATAGTAAATACCTACAGTGCGGTCGGAAATAAATGCCATAAAAATTACCCTGGTACAATATATGCAGGATAGCTGCATGCAATTAGCATATACATGAGCATTGATACTGCTTAAATTTTCGTTTTTGAGCTAGGCACTATCAAAAACCAGCATTACTAATAGTGAGTGTGATTCCCTTAACAAATAAGAAATAAGTGATTACATTACAGAACTGGAACATCTGAGTTAATTGTTCTATGCATATACATTTAAACTAAAAACCATAAAGGATTAATTCTCACTACGCATCAGTTGAACAATGGATGTAAAAGAGTTCTATATAGAAAAGAAAATGTGAAAAGCATATTGAACCATCTAAGGTATTATGCTCATGCAATAAATGCAAGTGCATCTCTCTGATAAGAACCCAGCCAGTGTACAATTGTGTTAGACGTGACACCAAACTATCACTTCTTGCCAGTGGAATTGAAGTTTATAAGCATTTTGAGCATAATGCTATAATTTTGTTTAACACACAGTGTGGATCATTTGGCATAAACCTTTAGGTTTGTGATGTCGCTTCAATATTGATAATACCATTATTTACAACAAAATGGGAAAATGCAGCAGCTTATTCACAAGGTCCTCAAAAGAAAAGAAAATTTTATGTTAGACACATACCATTGAGACTGTGGTGGAAATGACCAAAGAGTGTGCAATTGGATGGCTTTGGCTGTAATCCCTCTGGTCCAGACACTGAACAAGAAGGACGTAAACCAAACAAACCAAGTACACATAGGTGCTCAGCAGGTGTTAATAGATATTAATTACGCTCACATGATGTTGTGTTACACCACACTTGCAAACTATATACTAACTAACTATCAACTATAAACAAAAACACAATACTACACCCAGTATTCTGTTACTGCTCTTTAGTTATAAGTGAAGCAATGTCACATAAATACAGATCATTTACACAGTCTTTGTAAGTACATAACTACATAGACAAATGTGGCCAGGTTATTACATGTACACATACATGTTTCTCAAGGCAGTTACCAATGCAGAGCATAACAACCAAACTACACAAAGGACACTAGAACATGGCCAGCATTGGAGGAGGGCCAGGAAGGTCACAAACATGTGTGGTACAACTGAGGTTTGTCAGTCTGACCCAAAGGTGGGAACTGAGATAGGCAATCACAATAAATGGAGTTTTGTTATGACAAATTCAAACCCTGCAGCTGTGTTGTGCACATCTATTCCACCAATGGCATTGAGCATGTCTGAATACACACAAGGTCACAGGAAGCCCCCTGGCCCTAGAATTCAGATAGGGGTTAGTCGATAAACCGCTAAGTCTTACATAGGGGCAACCCATAAAAAGCCATACATACACATGTAGATCTAGATATAGGATTGAATAGACTTACCCAAGCCAAAAGCAAAGCATGATAAGAGTTACGCCCCTATATGTGTATGCGCCCCTATATGTGTATGCACCCCTATATGTGCATGCGCCCCTATATGTGTATGCGCCCCTATATGTGTATGCACCCCTATATGTGTATGCGCAAACACTCATACATGTACATGTAACCCCAATTGGATGTCAGCCTCCCTAATTTGCACTTGATATCACCAACACAATACTTCAAAAACACTCACCACTATATAAAGGATACTATCATAGTGGAATGTGGCAGGATGGTTTGCTATCAGTAATTCTCAACACTTTCTATTATTGCCAGAAACTGTACTTTGGGAAACAGAGATAAATGGACATGTGCACAAAACTAATATATGATACTGTTTTCGCATTGTGGTCTGAAATACATGCCTTACTGATGTGTGGTGTGAAGCTTTATCACTGTGACAATATACATGTATAAATGTAACTATGATTAACCTACTATAACATGTAAGTACCCTCATTATGATTCCTCTAAGCATTTAGAAAACTGCATCAAAAACGTGACGGCTTTCTACAGGTACATGTATATTGATGTATCTAGCTAATACTTATTCCACAAAATGTTAAATATGCAATAATTCCATAAACAAAAAACACCTCAGATTAACAATGGACAGTTAGGAGAATTACACCCAACAAGAAGAGGATGAAGATCCGTAAGCATGGCAGGAGAACAAAACGCAAATGGAAGATGGAGTCCCCCCTTTTTAAGGTATGTTTATTCTGTCCAGATGAATAGCAGAATAGCATTGTACATTCCACAATATATATAAATAACTTGACTTCTAAGCAGTATGTCACTCTACATGACCACACGTTTTTGACCGAAGGCCAGAAATAACGTGTTCAGTAGAATTAAGAAGTGTAAAAGAACGTATGAACTGATTACCACATTTAAAAGCACTATTCTATAAATATCTACTGATAATCATGACAGAGTTGGACAGAAAGAAATACCCTCAGTGTGGTCTGACATAAACGCCTCCCAAAGTACCATGTATGGTATTGTGAGGCTGGCTTCCGGTGAAGAATGATTAGTATATATTGATGCAGCGTCCAAGCATCCACCATAATATCACTTGCATCCTTCAAACCTTGAGTTTGAAAAACAATCCATTTTAAGGTAAGCATAATCTGAGCAACATTCCTCTAACAACCTGAAGTAATATGTATTGCAAAAGTGGTTGCTTTGTACATACACAAATACTGAATTGTCTGCTTTAAATGTATGAGGAAAATACAAAATCTGCAAATAGGAACATATTACAATTATGGATCTTAAATACAATAGTTGTACAATGGATGGTGATGAGGAATACAAAGACCAGGATAATGACGACGATGACGGTGACGATGACGATGAAGATGAAGATGAAGGTGATGATCGTAAAAAGCAGGTTGAACCTGTTGGCCCTCCAAAGGTAAGCTCGTCAAATAACCATAATAGTATTTTCATCCCCTCCTTGCAGACATGAACTATTGAACTTGTAGGCAACTCAACTCGTGTATGCACTGTATAGGTAGCCGCTACATGTACCTATATTCTATTAATTTTTTTTTTGAAAATGCTTTTATACAACGCAATGATTTAGTATGGCTTGAATTGTAATACTGCTGAAGGCCACACTCCTATGCAGGTGTAGAATATCATAAACGCATTTTGATTTGGATCAGCACGGTTATGCACAAGTAACATATGTGACAGCTTATCTAAACAATATAAAGTAATTAACGTTATATTATATTTTAAAAACAAAAAATAACATGAGGCAAGTCATATACATCTATGAGTAACACAAACTGTTGTGACTGATAAGCCTACATCCCCTCACTGGACACACCAAAACCATGGTCACTACATACAAAAAACACATAAAGCATAAGCAGAGACAGAGGGATTGCATACCTTACTGTATGTAATGTCACAATGCCATGTCTTATAGATTTCTTAGAAATGGCTATAGCCAGTGCACAGTGTACTTCTATCTCTTTGGATATATTGATGTCTACATCAGAAATTGCACTCGACCACCCTACTGGAATGAAAGCACAATAGTAGATTATAAGCAGCATATTAGCACATACACTGTACATGAAGGCAAGTTCTAAGAAGTTATGAAAGAACCTAACCACTGTGTTTGAGGATCAACACTAGACCAACCCATTTTTGCCACACCATTACATATTAACTGACGTTTGACATTTTCCCTCAAGGAAGAGGTACATGTACTGAAAAATCATGTGAACTTTATTATTACAAAACGATAGAACATGAAAAAGCTAGTTCTAGTCCATAACTGACTGCATAGCTTTTTATAAGTCACATTGAAGCAACGCCCATCACTAATCATTACATGCCCCTTGAATTGATTGTTCTGAATCCAGTGAGGGGAAATGCTTTTCCCATGATCATAAACTGATCATGTGCATATCATTGTGCATGCCAAATAATCACTATATGCATGTTACTGGATATTATCTCTGCGTCACAACCGTTCTCAGATGATGCTGACATAAAATATACTTGCTGCATTGTTACAATGCAGCAATGCACTGCATTGTTACAATATGTACAGATAGGCCCCATGGGAGAATTAAATAAAAATAAATTAAATAGTTCCTCTAGATTCATGTCTCTTTTTAGAATTTTAACAGTTATGCCCTGAATTCTGTTCAATCTTGTTTATTGTCAAGGAAGTTGACGTTTCATTGCGACTTAATGCGCAATCACATATAAATTAGTGTGTACATTTATACATAACATAAAAGCAGCAAACACAATGTAGTCAGGTTGCCCTACCCATGTACATGCAAAAAGCATAGTCATAAACATGTGTGGCACAACTGAGGTTTGTCTGTTTGAACCAAAAGTCGGAACTGAGATAGGCAATCAGATAAAGATAAATTGAATTTTATTCATATCCCTACAGCTGTGTTGGGCGCTTGTTTTCCTTCAATTGCATTGGACCTGTCTCAATACACAAGGTCATGAGACTGTTCGCTATGGGCAACTAACAATAATCAATAGAGGACTAAATTGAATCCATGACGTGCACCATTTGGAGACGCCCCACTTCATCGCTGTCCATATATAACAACTTTAGATGACCCCTATCTAATATACACATGCACGCATGTCCACAACGCAAGAAATACATTTTATTAAAATATACATACCTTCACGAACGAAAAAAGTAGTTTTCGTACTTCTTGCCTCTTTTAGCTCACTTTTCTCAAACGCGTCAAGGTGCGAATAACACGAGATCGGATGGTTCACGTGATATGCCTATTCAATGTATGGCGCGCGAGCTCTGGGTGGATGCCACTACACATAACATCTCCTATGTTAAATAGATTATCACAGTGGCATTAGTGGATTGCATTTATTAATGGTATCAGGTCAACATCAATAGTACACTGCAAAGAGATTTTTAATTAAGACTAAGATTTGGTAACATAAATCTACACTTGTTTTTATTCACACATGTACTTTAGCAGATAGCACACACAAGTGCATGCACACACAAATACACTTGCATATGCATGTACGTCGCTGAGAATACACATCATGTGGCATGAAATATACGCCTCTAAATTACCATATAAGGTATTTGTGGCTTCCTGTGCCCTGACATACAATTAGTAAGTATAAAGCGCCTTTTATCAATACAATAATATCATTTGAATCTCCGACCTGTGACTACAACAAGGCGACTTTTTCTGAAAAGGTAAGTATATGTCAACAGCATGATCCTTCAAGCATGAACAAAAAACTACTCACAGTTACATAGAGATTTACTACAATCCTAACCACAAATCCGCAATGTAGAAAAAGAAATAACAACTTATAAATTAAGAAATTTGTGGTGGTGTTTGTTTCAATGCTTTAGAAGAACAATGGATGACGGAAATAGGAAAAAGGAGGTTGAACATGTCCAAAGAAAAAAGGTATGTTTTGTAGTTAGTAACATAACTGCACGTGCATCCTCTCCCTACAGTCGTCGTGTGAATGCATAATAATCTGAGGACTAAAACATGAAAGCAGACTACCTACTATGTTTTAGTCTTGCTATGAACTTTGATAACATGGAGTAGTGCTAGTTGTATTACAGTGTATGAGGATAAGAACACATATTGCAGATGTAGAGTTAAAGTTATCTCAATGTGCAGCCAACGAAGTAGCTTAAGTACATACGTAATTCTTCAGACACTAAGAGTAAGCAGGCGGATACAATAGTAGTAACTTAAGCAGCATAAAATGTTAAACAGGCCCTGTGTCCAATGTGAGGGTCAATTCATCAACAAGTTGATGTCACAATACAAGGATGGAATGGAAGAGCAAATAAATTTGTACGATTCACTTGTATCACACACAACATTAATTGCCCAAAAATAATGCTTTGTGCACACATCAAGGATTGTGCATCATACAGCTGACAAGGTGGCTAACTGTCTGTCTTGCTTCAATGCATGCAGCACCTGTTTCATATGTTAAGTAGGATGAGCGATTATAATGACTCAATCTTTATCCAGTTCGGACAGCATACACAATTAGATCACAAATAGGAGATACATGTACTTGTGTATTTAACACACCAAGCAGCTCCATATTTGGGCCGCTTTAATTAAGTCACAAGCATATAACCAGGGCATGTACAAATGTGGTTCAGATGGTGCAACAATGTCGTAACATCATCAGTAATTGTTGCAAGTAAAATGGCCCTTATATACAACTAATGTAACAAATTTTTACATAATGACCAACAGTAACACCAGGAGCATAGGAACGTAAACAAGACTGGGATGGGGGGGAGGAGGATAAATCCAAAATAAATTCAGTGTACTTTAATTCCTATGCCTACGAACATTACTGAGAGTTAATCTTCAGTCACTGACATGTTATATATGGTTGGAAATAAAGGTTTTGTGAAACATGTATCTAGTGAATTGTCAAGATTTGTTTACAATGAAAGATCGGAGAGGGTACATTACATGATTACTCACATATGAGTGATGAATAGATTATCTGAGTCACAATGCCTTCCTAGAAAAGCCGATGGGGCGACCCTTCACCTGTGCACCAGAGAATTGCTAGTAGTGAGTGGATGGAGATCAGATGTTACAGCAACATGTAGGAATCACTGCACAGCACGATTGACAATGGCTAGTGGCAATTTAAAAGCAACAGACAGTTCTGTCTTTCACCTTCCCCAGAAACATCCAGCTTTACAGAGGACAGCATACACTTCGAACTTGGTTGCGCAAGCACATACTAGGTCAACAATCACTGCGATTTACTGCCCACCATGAATGACGTTATAATTCCACATCCACAACCGCACCAGGCGAGCAAGTACGTGACTATGAAACCGCTGTAACTTATAAGTTAGGCCTACAGCAGTTACAGAAAAGAAACCTGAAATCACTAAAACAACTCTATCCAGCACCAACATATGTACACACGCTGACGCCGATACATTGATCCGCGTGGACGCACACGCGGACGCACACAAGAACTAAAGTGGTCGCTAACATGCAGCACGCGCTAGGACACATAAATACATGTATACTGTACAGTGCACATTTATAGCTCGCGCGCAAAAAATTCAGTAGTCAGTACCAAATGTCACATACAAACATACGCGACTCACCTCATATGAATTTTAATTTAACCTTCTGCGAGCTAGAAGTGACGAGTAAGTAGTGCAGACAACGTAATGGGCTGACTCAGTGCAACTGCTACATGTGCAAGTTCGTATATGTTCAAATGAGAGGTTAGTTTCATAACCCCAGGTGTGTATTTTGTAATTATGGTATGTGCATCGCTCTATCTGCCTAACTATAGCGTTTGATCGTCTACATGGTACTGCTATTCATTGACATGAAGTGCGCATCACGTGCAGCTACGACCGATGATTTTTTTTAAGGCGACGCTACACCATCTTCTCAACTACAGTACTGTTGCTTAAACCTACGAAGTCAACGCAAATACAGCTTCCTGAATCAAAGGCGTAGCTGTAGCCTCCTCACCAATCCTGTCCATGGTGGTCGCCATCTAAATATTACTCTTGTGCGAGCCAATGCCCGGGCCCTCCTCTTATGGGTGGATGCTAACTCCAGGAGGCTTAGAATTGCTATTCCTAACTTGTATAGCGAAGCGTATTTTCAGTTTACCTGAAATCACAAATATATATGCCTACAATTAATAGACTTCACTTGTCTTAAATTACTGAAGACAAAAATTAATTTAATTAACGGCTGGGAGGGTTAAATTAGCCCCCAGTTAGTATCTCCAGGCGTGCGCTGTTTTTTATAGGCGGATTCAGAGTGGGGCTTGAGATGATATGCACGATCAATTATGACCATATATGGCATTTTTGAGTCCATATATGGTAAAAATTGATTGTGAATTTCATCTCAATCCCCCATCTGTATCCGCCTCTGATTGTTATAGCACATCCCTTTAGCCAAATCAGTACCGTCCCTCTTTTGAAGAGATGTGTCAGCTTCTTGCCCAACTTTGCATTCTATCCCCAAAAAAAAAAAAACTCCAGACATTTTGAGTTCTTTCAACCACAATCAGAAAAGTTCTTCTCAAAAACTTGATCTCAGGTCAATCTTGGCTAAACATGTTCTTACCAATCTGACATAAACACAGAGGAATTCACAATGTACCCACTACCATGATGTGATTAATGGTCCAAAATGACATTGTGAAACTCTGGAACCTTGCCAAAGGGATTACAAGAGGTGCCTCATTGGCAAGTACAGCATGCTGATGACTTCCATCATAGATGTGTCATTGGAAGAGCTGACTTGTTTGGTAAGGCTTGCATTAGGATAAGATGGGTTAACCCCCAATAAATAAGCTACCTGCAGTCATAGCATCCAAGCTGTCATTAACTTGCAGCTCCTAATGCAGATTTTCAGTTAGGCTCAATTTTGGCATCTTGTCCACACTACAATTATTCTCATCGCACTGCAGCTAAGCAGGTGAGGAATTTTTGTGTGCGACTGTATTATGCTCCTGTGTTACATGAATAAATGATTATCAGTTGTATTTTTTTATTTTTTAAAATCAGTTCTGGTGCAGAATTAGAACCTTGCGTTGCCCTGGACATCTCCGTTGTCTCACCGCTAAATCCTTCAACTTTAGCTGAAGTGGGAGCAACAGTTGGTGCAGTCCTTGAGGCAACGGAGAGCAGGAAACACCAGGCCAATGATGAGCTAGGGTGGGTCTCAACCCCTCTAGTAGTTGATTCCTATGGGGCTTGGGGTAAAGAGGCTTCTACTTTTTTTGAACAAGTTGGAGCTCGGCTTGCTATCCACAAGTCCCTGCTGAAGTCACAGGCTTCTTTCGAACTGTTCTCCAACTTAAGCACTTGCTTAATTAGAGCGAATGCTAGATCCATTCTCCGAAGAGTGTAGAACTGTACCTGTGTGTGTTTGATGTCAATGTATAAGGTAATAATAATAATATTGATTTGAATTAATAATTTCTTGTCTTGAAACATGTTGTTATTAAATAATTGTAAAACAAAATAAATAATTTCGCAATCATGGGCAGTTCTGTCGTGTTGCCACTCATGGAGCAAGCTACAATAATGCATCAACATTTCAAGTGGAGTGCACACCAAATGTATTTTAGCACATTGGACATCATTGGATTGATCTTTGCGTTCCTCCACGGCAAAAGCTGCAGATGCCGCTGTGACACTTGCTTCATTAGGAACTAGCGATGATACGACAGTGAAGTCAGCTGCAGCCGGCTTGCCCAGTATCTGATTTGCAGCAAGAACATCAGCTGGTCATTTGCAACGCACATACCACACCCAGTCTCTATCTGAACACCAAAAAGTGCTCTCCATGATGACTCCACAAAAACATACAGAAGCATTGTACATTATGGTTGTAACCACATCACCTGCAGGTGACCCAGGAATGAGCTTCTTGGCAGCAGGGACAGATAACACTTTGAGAGACACTCATACCTGGCCAGCTCTGCATGGCTGTTTGAAACTCAAAACTGTCAAGTTAAGCCTCGGAGTTGGGTGACAGAATGCTAGGTTCTAGCATTGGGGGGAGGGAGGAGGGGAATATGCAGATAATACGTGCGCTCTGTCTGGCAAAGATGATAATAATAACAAAAACATACATAACATGTTCTCTTTTATTGCTTCCCGGATTGTCATCATTACAAATAAACCGATGTCCATTCTCTTATCCTACCTATGTGCCTTAGAAACATAATGATGAGATCCCTGATCCTGGCTACTTGACATTGCTTCGTAGTAATTCTTCATGCTTGCTATGTATTATTAGTTAAAATCTTTGTATATAAATGTTATCATTGTCCACCCATCTACAAGTCTTTTCTTGCATATTATAAATATTACATTCACAAACCGATTCATTCTCCTATAAACAATCTGCTATAGACAGCATCAATGACCTCATTATTATGGCTCTAGCATTTGCTCAATTGAGAATGAGACTATGTTTGACACACACATCATGACTTTGGTTCGCTAGTAAGAATGGTAACCCAGAATGCAATAAATGAAAAGTTTACGTTTTGTGAGCTTCAGCTCCCATGCTTGACTATACATTTCTAAAAGTGTTCAATGCCAACCTAGTTCTGTGAGTGTTTTCTTACTTCACCTTCTTTAGCTGCTGCTTTCACTGAAACTCCTGCTTCCTAAATAATTGTAGAACTAAGTGATGAGGTGACAGTGATGTCATAAGCAGTACTAGCAGAGCGACTGGGTTTAGAGACTAAGATGTCAGCTGGACACATGTGAGCCTTGTTAAGAAAATTAATTTAAAATATAAGTGCGCTGAGACATGGTATATTGAATGTGTGTGTGCATGCATTGTATAGACACACGTACCTTTCTCTGCTGTGAATCATCCGTAAACTGATAAATATGAAATATTTAAAAATTAATCACAGCACTAAGGTGTCTCTGTCCCCGAGATATTACTTACTGTTGATCAGGATGTGTTTAGGATACCAACATGCTGAGATTTTCCAACCATTTAGTTTTGGGTTGTGTGGTCTGAAAAATTATTTCATGAATTGAGGAAATGCATTGAGAAACATTGGGGTGATCATTTTTTGCTCAGGTTACCTGAATGTGCCATCTACTTCCCAAGCTCCTCCCTTGAACATCTTTGTGTAATGAAACCTAGCCATTGTTATGGAGGCAGCAGTGGAGCAAGGAGATCCATTGGTGCCTTTGCTTTTTGTTCCGATATAGCACAGTATTGCCTCCGCTGTATATGATGACAATGAATGCATCAATCATGGTTCTTAGACGATGGTGTTTTGGAAGCAAAGTAGCAGTGCTTTGTGCACTGTCCCCATAGTGAAGAGTCAGATCCACCCTGGGTATCGTATCAATTTGGATAAGTGTAAACTCTTCAGTAGCGCATTTGCTTATATTCATATGTACATGCACATATTCTACAATGTGCCCAGATGGTGACATTGATAACATTGAGTGAATTGTTTGAAAAATAACAATTTTGATAAAATGTCATCAAATGGGTGATGTGAACTTTGGCAGTATGGTGGTTCAGACTTGGACAACAATATGTAGTATAATAATGATAAGGTGCTCACCATTCATGATCCATCATGGACCATTTCTTGCTTTACAAGAGTCACAACTTTATACTGCTTTGATTGCTGACTGAGCATAGCATTATGTTATAATACACTTGTTGCACTACCTTTGCACAGCTTTCTTACATACACCATTCATATCTGTCTATATTATGTTTTCAGAGAAATGCAATTCGGTCAGATATTTATCCATTAATGCTTTTCATCCACTCATGGCCGCTACTTTGATGCTGCTGTAAAACCTCTGCCAAACAATAAAATTCTCAAGTCATTGTCAAATAGTGAAAAACAAATAAAGTTGTGAATCATTGGGAATGTTACAAAAATTAACACAAATAATCAATAAACAATCACTGATTCTGACATACGTATATAATGCCATGCATATATGCACTTATAAATTATAATCTTCAGGAGTACCAAATCCTTATTTCTGCTAATTTGAGATACCTTCTATGGGTAGAAAAAATCCTCCACCACTGGTTCTGTTTAGGCCTTGGTCTCCTCCATTGATAGTGTCTCAATCGAAGTGTGGTCAACATCTACATTGTAGTGTGGGATGCAAACATCCAGGATTCTTTTGCTTCATCTTACTCTGCAATTGCTGCACAGCAAGTTGGAGCAGTTGCTCAACAGGCTGAAGATAAGAAGATGCATAAATATAAACAAACACCTTGACTCATGCCACTTTTTCACTCCAGTGGCAAATAGAGAGAACTGGAGTGTTAGGACCAAGGACAACTGAGTTCCTTAGAGAGGTGAGCCTTCGGTTGAGGTACGTGTATGGTGAAGCTAACTCCTTTGCATACCTTACACAGAGACTATCAGTTGCCGTCCAACGGGGCAATGCAGCTTCCGTGTTGGGGACAATGAAGGTGGACAGTGAGGATGAAGAGTTTTTTGTATGAGTTTTGTTGTATTGTAATGTTATTATATAGTACATAACATTGCCCTAATAACATTGATAATAATAATAAGTGTGAGTGTTTGACTCATTTCCCAAAGGAAATGAAACAGTCTAGCAAACCCAATCTTGAGATCTTGGGAATCAGGACCTAGTAGGTCCTGTGTAGGATTGGCTCCGTAGGCGTGGTTTTCGATCGAGCATTAGAAAACAGAATACATGTATATGCTTCGTAGCCACCTGCCAGTCACTATAAAATCTGCCCAAAACACGCTACATCTATAGTCCAACGCGCGATGTTCGCAACTCTGCCGTTGTCTCCAGACGGTATAGTCGATCCCTCGAATCCGCCTTTTTTTTTCTTCTTCTCTACCTTCTCCTTCTTCTCCTTCCTTTCGTCAAACATAACTCAAGTTAGGAAAAGCAGGGGGAAATGATATTTGCACCAAAATGTAGCGCTCAATGTGACGTTTCATCCTGTGTGAATACTGAAACTATATTGTTTATATCAGTTTCGATATAAATTTATAAAGAGTGTGCGTGGGTGTATTTTTGCCGATTTATAATAAATGAAGCATAGCTGTGGATGGACAGTTGGATAAGGATCGTAACTAAATGCTTGGACCCATATGTTGTCGGGCTTTCGTCTATACAAATTGCTATTGGAACTTCAATGTATTGCCCAGGTCAATAACCATTTGAATCACGTTTACTAAGCATGTGATCTTGCACGTGTTCGTTTTTCGTGTGTGCATATAATAGTATCTATGGTGTGTGTTCTAATATGGTAGTGAAACATGCCTTCGCGTCAAAAAAATCTCAAAGAGATCGGTAAAATGTGAGCAAAGCATGAACGTAGTTCGGTGGCAAACAAAGCAAAAGCCGGAGAAAGTTACCAGGCGAACTCTGAGCAGAAGTGAGCTGACAAACGACAACGGTATAGAAGAAATTGTGAAGTGAATCGGGTCAGGAAAAAGGCAAGGTACAGACCCTTGTCATCCTATTTTAAATTGTATCTTCACATCTATCAACATGTATATACTTGCTTCTTACTGTAGCTATGATGATGATGATCCATGCAAGACGCTGGACGGGCACGGTACGAAAAAGACCCTGCAATGATCCGAGCAAAGAAATAGAAGAGATCCTGAAGTGAATCGGGTCAAGAAAAGAGCGAGGTACAGACCCTCATCATCCTATTTTAATTTGTATCTTCTCTTCAAACTGTAGCTCTGATGATGACCATGCGAGACGCTGGACGGGTGCGGTACGAAAAAGACCCTGTGATGAAGCGAGCATGAAAAGACGACGCAGACCCTGGATCGAAGCATTACGCAGGTGGTACCAAAAAGGCCCTGAATCCAAGCGGGTTGGTGAGCACAAACGCTACCTTGATCATACTGAAATAAGAAGAGCAGTTAAAGGGCTAAATAGTCTGGGTCTGATCTAAACACTGCCTCCCAAGTGCTGGAGAATAAGAAGTCAACATTAAACGGTGAGTCCATGTATGTAATACTGTATACTATAACAAGCTGTGGTGAAATAACTGAGCATTCTGATGTGTAATGTAAATTTAATGACTCTGGTTTTGTCTCTTTGAACCTAGAGATGATAAAAGCAGGGTGTATTGCATGTTGCTTGAAAAGACACTAAATAGCAATAAAACATACAAGAAAAGGTTATTGAAGATGCACACATGAATGGTGGCTGACAAAGTACGCACTAGAATGTTAGCCATCCCTGTTGACACTAATGGCTGGTGTGTTGTGGCTAATGAAATAAAGGATAAAGGTAAGGGTGAAAGTACTGATCATCCCAAAAAGTGGCTTTTGAGTGATGAAGAGGTAGATATTGTTATAAAAACAAACTTTTCACAATGCCTGTAGCAGACATTAGTGTAGCACTAGGTGACCTCGATAAATGTTGCCACATTGAATGTGACCTAAACGCAGACATTCAGTGTATGAACACCCCTCAATATAATACCACACAATAGCAGTATAACAATGGTAAGGGAGCACAGGGGTTTTTTATAGGGGGAAGGGGGTATACTGGTTCTAAACTGGTTGTGAGTCCTGCTCCTGGTATAACATGTCATGCAGGGGTCATTCCATCATAAGTGGGGTAAGTGCGTGCTTCAAATCTTCCGATCCTGATGCAATTACTCATATTTGTTTGTCTTTGGGTGAATGTTACTTTAACCACTTATTATGTTAATAACTTGAATGGTTTACGAAATATGCTGCCCTGAAAATTAATTTTTCCAGAAAATTTGCAACTTTGCAGCCTCATAACCTTTCCATTTTTTGCCTGGTAGTGCCTCCTTTAGCATCAAATTGAAGTTCAATACATACCATACATACCATATAATTAGCATGTCAGTTTGCTTGGGACGTAGGAATGCTAGTGTATATGCTTCCACAACGAATAAATACATGTAAAATTTAAAATTAGTGTGTCCATATGCTGATTGATTGTCAAGAGATGGGGTACTTGAGTTGAATTAGCGATGGTAGCATATGACAAACTTAATCATGTATGCTATGCGTGTACGGTACAGCATCTAATTGGGTGTAGCCTGAGGTGTAGCCTGACTTTCTCATTTTGGTGGAAAGTTGGGTATCAAGCTTATACCTTATGCTAACTCTGATTCACAAGTTGTTGTGTATGTATAATACTTCATGCATCCACATGTGAGAAAACTATGAAGTACGAACTCATTACTCAGTGAATTATGTGCAATTGGAATAATGATAATTTTACATCAAATATGGCTAGTCATTCCTAGCACCCCAAAAAAGTATGATAGGAGGGAGGACTTTATCAGCATTGCAATGCAACCATAGTTAACGCGTTCATTTGAAGCCTCACCTCAGGTATGATAAGTTACTTTCCCACCAATGAGGTGCAGCAGTATATATAAAGGTAATCTCTGAATCATTGCTCAGTTGTACGATTCAGCAATGAGACCATAGTATGGGGGTGCAAATATGGTTTGATGTACTTTTCTTTTAAATACAGATATGGATCCTACAATAGAAGATATAGCTGGTATGTACAGGAGCATTGAGGACGAACCCATTCCTCCTCCACTTTCCACAACTGATCCTTTCCTCCTGCTCCTCCACTTGCCGCAGCTGTCCCATCCCTCCTGCTTCAGTTGAGGCACATTTTTTTCATCCCTACAGGAGGGGACGTACAAGGCGAGGCGGGTTCTCGTTTAAGAGTTGCACCTGCTAATTTTTACTAAAAATAAGATGTGTTTTTCAAATAAACATATGAAAAGGCATTATACGTACGTGCGGTGTCACCACAGAAACCTAGCATAAGCACCCCGGCCTGGTGGGAACTATTGATACAGAAGCAGCCTCTCCAAACATCCCCAATGCTCGTTGGGAACCACAATTACATATCATTATCGAATGCCGACGAAATCTTAATGCTAATGTGACAATTACATTACGTCATTGGATCTTGATATGAACGCACACAAGTATCAGTATGCACAGAAGCCACCTAACCAATCCCTCTGCATGGTAGGAAAAAAAGCAAGTAAATAAAAATTTCTCTTTGAGAAATAGAGTGGGATGTATAGGATTGGGATTGGTAGTGTAAAAAGCAAGGAAACAAGACACATTATGGATTGGTACCAGAATACTACAAAACAGTCCTACATTTAGCCAAGAACCATGCACTTTGGCCAACTGACAAGACAGTTTTAAATTTAGTTAATTGAAATTCACAAAGTGCATGGTTCTTGGCTAAATGTAGGACCATTTTGTAGTATTCTGGTACCAATCCATAATGTGTCTTGTTTCCTTGCTTTTTACACTACCAATACCAATCCTATACATCCCACTCTATTTCTCAAAGAAAAATTTTTATTTACTTGTACCAATTGGTGACTCTGTCTTTTGTAGGGCTGTCCTGGATAGGAAAAGGTCTGAGGCAGGTGTTCTACTTAAGAGACTGGACAATGTTGGTCAAGTCGACCCCCAAGTGGCTCTTGTACTCCTCCGGCTTTGTGGTGGTTACTGTAAGCTTGTCCATCTTGCTCGTGCCGTACCCCCTTCTTTCTCTCAGTCTGTTCTGCAGTTATTTGATCAAGATGTAGAAAAATGTTTCACTTCTTGCACAGGTGTGCATCCTTCCATCGCTGCATGGAAGCAGGCCCAGCTGAGCCTCAGCCGAGGAGGCCTTGGGCTGCGTTCCCTGTCTCATCATGCACCAGCAGCCTTTCTTGCATCGTTATGTTTCTCTGGCCTGGGTTCAAATTCTCATGTACACCTCCTCCAGTCCTTGGAGATACTTAATTCTTCAGTTCATCAGTCAGACGACATACAGATGGGATCGGTACTGGAAAAGTTACCTTCTTAGAAGACTCTTTCCAGTATCTTGGACGATAATTTATTCAGAGTTCTCCAAGGTTCTCTGTCAATTGCTGACAGAGCTCGTCTTTTATCAGCATCCTCCCCACATGCTTCCTTATGGCTGACGGTTATTCCATCTGAAGGTCAAGGCTTACATTTAGACCCTCCAGTATTTCAGACAGCACTGAAGTGGTGGTTAGGGCTTGACACAGCTGAGGGTTCTGTTTGCGCACTCTGCCCAGATAAAATGTTGGATCCCCTAGGGCATCATGCCAATACTTGTAAGCGGGGTGGGGATGTGGTATTCCGCCACAACAGGTTGAGGGACATATTGGCAGAAACATGTAGGCGAGCCCACTTTAGTGTATAAGTAGAAGCTGGCTGCAACCTTACACCAGATCACAGCCACTCTCGTCCAGCAGATGTCCTCATTTCCAACTGGGCTCTGGGGAAAACAGCAGCCTGCGACATATCAGTTACCTCTCCGCTGAACTCAAACATTATGTCTGAAGCGGGAGTAACTGCTGGAGCAGCTGCGCAAGCCACTGAGCTCAGAAAGCATGAGGCCAACGATGTGAAGTGCCGCGAGTTTGATTGGTTATGTATCCCTCTTGTGGTTGAGTCGTACGATGCATGGGGGAAAGAGGCTATGGAGTCATTTTCGAGTCTAGCCTCTCGCCTAGCCATAACAACATCAAGGCCCAAATCTGCCGTTCTATCAGAGCTGTATGGCTGGCTCAATCTGAACGAAGTAAGGGCTAATGTGAGGGCTATAATGTCCAGATATTGCCCTCAAGAATATTTCTGAAGTGTTATTTAGTTTTGGTCATGTTTCTGTGTGATTTGTATGTCCTATAATTGTATCTTGAAAATAATAAATAAAAGCAATAATAATAATCCTGTACTAATTCCCATAAGTGTATTTTCATGTATCTTGTATTGTATCATTATTTTACAGATAATCATAATAATTATGCCAAACAATGCTTCTCCATTGGCATGTTGTCCCTGCTTTGTGATGTTCTATTGGCATGAAGTACAATGATATATATGGTGCCATGACATTATTTCAAGTCATTGCCATTGCTCCTTTGTACCCGCTGGCTTTTGGAAATCTCATGGTTAATTTATTGTGGCTTTCCAAATGCATAATATTTAGAAAGTTTGATGATGCTTCTAGATTACCTAATTCATGCAATATTCATTGCAAGAAAGTTATTATCATTTGGCACTTTCAATAAAGAGCACTTTTGAAAATAATGCATGATTTATGACAGAATCATGCTAATGGCAAGATTAGTGCATGCCATAGTAAGCATATTAAATTTAGTGTGTGCGATAGTAAACATACCACTTAAGTGTGTGTATAGAGTTTGATTCTTCTTTGCATGTGTAAGTTAAAGTACCCGTTTTGCAACACCACAGGTACTCCTTTTGCCGTATCGTAGTATTATAGTCCCCTTATCATTGACAATGTTAAATCAAGCCAAACTTAATCATGAAGACAAGAATATTATGAATTCTTCATGAATACTTAAATTGCTACATACTCTACTAGCCCTGAACATTAGAATTGAAGACGGGTATACTTTTCAGCCACACTTTTTAATCAGATAAAATCAAATCTAGAATGCAGTGACCTAAGTTACACAGCCACATCCCTGCATCAGTGAATATTTAATTATTATATGAACGTGAATTTATGGAATTGATGGAAAAAGGTTAATGATGAACAATTACTGCACATTATACTTATAAAAAAGACAAGGTAGTATCTTAATACAAAATAAAACAAAAAACAATTTAAATGAGATAGCATTTCAAACACTACATCAAAGAAATTTTTGCAAAAAGATATATAGATATTTATTACATTCACAAACAGTAGTTGAGGGTAGCTAGTAAAGTGTCCAATTTTCACACAAAGCAGTGTTACGTGTTGGGTGCATTCACAAATGATAAATTGTCTTAGCAGCCCATGGCCTTCAAGACTTCACAATTATCCTTGTAATTTTAAGTCGAAGCGAATTGTTTTTCAAATACCTGTCATTACTAAATAATTTTTTTAAGGGGAAAAAATTTAATTCCCCAAGGCCTTCATTCTGATTGCGCTTTGGCCTACCAATGATGAACTCAGGATGCTTATCATGAAATTCAATTACAGATTCATAATGTTTATTTTTAGATGATTGGTCCACCAGCTGAACAGTGATTGCTCCGTAAAATGGAAACTTCAGAAAATCATCAAACGGACCTTTCATTAAATTTATTACAACACATAGATGTGTTCCTAAGCGGCTACCATATCCATAACCATCTACTCTGAGACGCAGTTTATAACCTCCATAGTGTGAAAAAAATGGTGTACTAAGCCAAGATCGATCTCTATCATGATACCTCATGAAATTATTCATAGTGAATTCTGGAAAGTGCTTAAAAGCAATTACAGACTTCGACACAATTGTTTGCAATGCTTTATTCTGCAGTTCAAATTTTTCGGCCATTGTGTGGATTATCTTAATATATTGGGTCAGTGCAGGAAGGTACTTGTCGCTGTTATATTGCATGTGCGCTTCAATTGCACAACAGTCACACTCCACTACAGTGTTAGGGAAGTGGGCAATGTGTTCTAGTAGCTGCTCATTACCCACATGAAGAAATCCAGTCCAAATAGATGAAGAGCGTTGTGCTGGGACAAGAACCTTAGGCTTCACCACAATATTGCTTACTCGAAATATTAATAGTTTACTACCTTTCAAATAATTGTTTTCTGGCCTCAGTATTTCTTCTATGGCAATAAATTCTTGCTCAATGCACTGATGGTCTTTCAAGTCACTAAACTGAAATTTTCTTTCATAAACAGAGCTGGGTTTACTGTGACTACACAACTGAATGGTGACTTCACCACAAAATGGGTAGCATATATCTCCATCAAACTCTCCTTTCACTACATTAACAGCTATACAAATGTGGCTGCCTAGAGTTTCAGCACAACCATTTGTATAAATCTTTAGGTTCAATTTGTGCCCACCAAAGTCAGAATAAAAATAGTCACTGTACCTTGGTGTACAGTCATGATAAAATGAAAGGAAGTTATCGATTTCAAATTCTGGTGGAGGGGAATAAATTTGACCAGATACATGTGCAGATGATATTAAATGCTCATTAGAAATATACAGCTCTTTAAGTCTAGGGATAACCTGATGCTTATGTGATGCTAAGAGGTTTAGATGATGTTTAACATCAACGATATGCTGTTTCATGTCACAACGTTTGCATCTATACAGACATCCTGCAAAATAATACTCACAGTTTATGATTTCGTATGGACAGCACTTGAGGTGATCACTCATGTGCTGACGTTGTATATGGTTTGCATCTGCACACTTATTTGTACACTGTATGACTTGTAAGGCACAATCAGGCTGGTGAGAGTTGATTATTTCCTGATAATTAGAGAAGTGGCCACAATAGGCGCAATTAAATGGTCGTAAAAGACAATGGTAGTTTTTATGTTCATCCAGCCTCCCTAATCGCACAACTTTACCACATTTACTTGGGCATTCAATTTGTAAATAGTTACATTTCTGCAAGTGTTGCTTCATATCACTCATTGCACCAGACCACAAACAACCTCTCTTTTTAAACTGACAGTATACCTGCAAGGCATAAACTTTCCTTTTCATAGACTGATCAGGTATGGACAAGGTAATTGCTGTTCGACACACTGGACACTGCTGAAACTTGGTTGCTACGTCTTTAGATAGGTAATGTCCACATGTTGTCTGGTATGGTTCGGTTAGGACACCCAATGTTACAGGACATTTGAATTCATCTAAAAGTGGCTCAACAAACTCATATTCACCATCTTCATACATATTGTCTTTATCTAAATAACAAAGAATTACTGTGGAAAGGAAAGGTACCACCATCACTTTATAAAATGTATGTACATTATATTCTGGATGCTGTCAAATTAAATGATGGAATTTATAATTAACAAATTGCAAAATACCACACATAATTTCAACTACCCCAAGCACACAATATTATTTCAAGCCCCAAAAATTGAACCTTTAGATTTGCAATAAATGCGCTAATTGCTAGGCCTGTAGTGCATTAAACGTTAAGTAGTGATTCCATGTGGCCAGCAGGATTTGCAAAGGAGAACTACAAATATAATTGTAATAACGTAGTATTGGTCTCTTGACATCGTGGATAAACTCTTCTTACGCTCTTTGCATTCTTATTTATTGTAGCGAGCTCAGTGCTGCAACATGCAATCGTTGCTCTTAACTGATTGCTGCGGGAAGACCCATCACAAACTGGTGCAGCAATAGTTGCCCTTTTGCCTTGGCATTGAGTCCGGGCAGCAAAAATACTGGCAGCTCTTCACAAAGGACCATTTTCCTCTGACATAACCTCTCCAGGGCACAGAAACTCGTCGTTCAGGAAATCTCAAGTTGGTCTGAGTTGGGTAGTTTGTTAGTTATCTTACACATAAGAACATACAGTGGATTTATGTCATGAAGACCAACTTTGGACTCACTGTACTATGAGCCATTGTTGATAATATCATAGATAATAGATAAAAGGGATTGGAAATGGTAAAGATTACGAGATTCATCTGCATTTCACGAAAACCATAAACTGTGATACTTCGAAATACTTTGGTGACAAGGACTTACAATTAGACACTCCAAGAATAAAGCCAGCTAAACAAGCACCAAAAGCTACTTGAATCCAGCTCCGATGAGATCCACCATGATGGCTAGGACAAGTTTGAAGGCTTTGCTGGATTCTGTAGGATTAGGTCTTGACTAATTCTTATCACGCGCACCGCACGTGACAATACAATACATTACACCACATCTCCCTTTCCCACGCGCACCGCACGTGACAATACATTACACCACATCTCCCTTCCCCCGAAGTCAAATATTCGTTCTTTTCTTTTCTCCGTCGTCATTTCATACACTCTATCGCTTCTGTCTCTTCTTTGCCCGCCTCTTCTTTGCCCGCCTGCTATCCCGCACATACACTCTCTGGCATCTACGCTTCTCCATGCGTCCCATACTCCCTCGCTCTTTGTAGGGCGGCTCTCGCTCTTTCCCTCTTGTAGGGCGGCTCTCGCTCTTTCCCTCTTGTAGGGCGGCTCTCGCTCCTTTCCCTCTTGTAGGGCGGCTCTCGCTCTTTCCCTCTTGTAGGGCGGCTCTTGCTCTTTCCCTCTTGTAGGGCGGCTCTCGCTCTTTCCCTCTTGTAGGGCGGCTCTCGCTCTTTTTCTTCTCGCCGGCAGCAGGACTCTTTCCTCCCCGGCGGGAGGACTCTCACCTCCCCGGCGGCAGGACTCTCACCTCCCCGGCGGCAGGACTCTCACCTCCCCGGCGGCAGGACTTTTCCTTGCTCACTCTCAGCCTTATTCTGGTTCTGGCCTTCTACTCGCAACTCTGCGGCTCTGGCACTCACCCTCGGTTCCAGCTCTGGCCCTAACACTGGCTCTTGCCTTCACCTCTGTCCCCTTCTCCTGGCGTCCTCGCCCATTCTCGGCTGCTACTTCATTTCGATGGTTAATCCTGGTAGTAATGGCTTGGTCAGGGTGGCGGTGGTAGGTACCTTCACCTCCTTCTCCTCCTTTCCTCCTCTTTCGAGGTCGAAGGACCCGCCACACGCTACACCGCTGCCACCATGTAAGGATTAGGTCTTGACTAATTCTTATCACGCGCACCGCACGTGACAATACAATACATTACACCACAGATTCAATATGCATTTCTGATTCAATACATGTTGTAGCATACGCACATAGCTATTATTACATCACACACGCATGTACGCACTTGGGATTCCGTGTATGTTAATACTGATGTAAGTGCGTTGCTTTAATCACTGGCTGGTCTTTGTCACATTGGTGTCAGGAGTGGGATATGGCCGACGAGCCGAACACTGGCATAGAGCAGAGCTGTGGCCGTGATGAGGCTGGGGGGCAAACTGGTCCACAGTGCCACAGGGGCGGAGGACCACTCGGTTCAGTGTGAGACCACCGACAAGGTTTGTTGTCGGAACAGATTTCATTTTGTGGATTCAGGAAGTAGAGCTGTACCTAAAGAAGCGGCGATACCTGAAGAAAAGAAAGGTCAGGAGCTCATTTCGTTGCTCGAGGATGATGCATTTCGTATCGTAAGGCAAATGGATCTGCTTTGCACTGACAAGGTTGATTATGCAGCCATGAAGACGTGCACGTGTTTTCAGAGACAGTTCTCACCAGCGGGAGAGAAATCTGAGTGGCAGCATCCACTGTATACAGTGCAGCAAAAGAAGACGGAATCCCTGGCTGAGCTTGCTGTAAGGCTGCATATGTTAGCAATCCCTTCCTGGAAGGCAACAGAAATGTTTGAAATGGTTCAAAATCAATTTATTAATGGTGTAATATCTTCTTCCATCCAACTGAAACTATTGCTAGAGAGGCCCGGCACCTTGGATAACGCAGTTACTCTGGCATGCTAACTGGAGTAGATAGAGTCAGCCCAGTGCATGCTACAAACAGCAAAACAGATGGCAGTTCCTTCGGAGGATACTTCTGGAGGTTCTAACACTGTGACTGCAAGTGCTGGGACAAACAGCAGGAGATACCATTGTGGTGTATTGGAACACTGATTAGCTAATTAGTGGGATTGCGTGATTGGACATGTGATTTTTTCTGCATAGAGTGCATGTTTGTCTGTATCTCGATACATCAGGCTAAATTGAGACTCTACACTTGTGACGAGGGTGGGATACGTGTGGTAAGGAAGGGATATGGCTGACTATCATGGAAAGATTTGAGATTACAATAGTGCTACCGAAGAATGGCCCAGCTACATGTACATGTACCTGGAGAGGCTCGAACACTTTTTCAAAGCTACCAAGGTGGCAGACGAGCAGATGAAGGATGCCTTCCTGACATGCATTGGAAAGGATACTTTCAGATTGCTACGAGTGCTCATCGCACCCAAGAAGTTGGTGTGTTGTGCACGACTGTCTAGCTGCTCTGCATCTTTGCTGGCTCTTTCCTCTGTCTCAGCCCACTCCTGAGCCATTGCGAACGTGAGGTCTTCCTTTGTAAGCAACTGCTTTTGTACTGCCTCGTTCCGCATGCTGCATACCAACCTGTCTCTCAGAGTATCCATGAGCGATTCTCCAAAGTTGCAGTGATCTGCCAACTTCTGCAAACTTGCAGCCTAGGTTTTGATACTCTCGCCATCTTTCTGTTCCCGTTTATGAAACCGGAACCTCTCCGCAATAACCAATGGTTTGGGTGACTGATAGGTGCTTAACGCTGTCACCAGTTCAACGTATTCTTGTTAGAGGTCCATCACGTACGGCATCCATGACCAGCTCAGTGGGCAGAAGGCAACGACAGGGCTCCACTGACTGTTATCGATGTGGTGGGAAGCATGAGCAGCAAACGTGCAAATTCCGTATCGGCACCTGTCGATACTGCAGAAAGAAGGGCCACATTGAATGTTTGTGTTGCAAGAGACAAGCAGATACAGAAGGAGCAGGAAAAAGGGGAGCTGGATACCAGTGTGAAGGACCTAGGTGAAGATGACACACAGGTTGACCAGTCAGGATGGAATAAAATCCATGGTATAAGAACAATGAAGCAATGGAAGACACAGAGCCCTATGTTCGTGGAGGTGAAGGTGGAAGGGGTTCCAATTCAAATGGAACTAGATACAGGTGCAGCAGTCTCCATGTTGCCTTGGGGAATGTACAATGAGAAGTTGAGGCACAATCCATTAAAGGAGACAGCTGCCAGACTTTAAAAAGTACACTGGAGAAACGGTGCAACCACAGAGACAGTTGTCTGTTAAGGTTGAGAAAGATAAGGTGGTCCAGTATCTGACATTCATTGTGGTGGATGGGCCAGGACCTCCCTTGCTAGGCAGAGATTGGCTTTCCAAGATCCCATCAATTGGAATGCCATCAAGCTGACAGGGGCAGATCAACACAGAATAGGTGAAAGGAATTGCCAGTTGGAAGCACTGCTGTCAAAGTGCTCAAACACCCAGAACCAAAAGCTAGGAACAGTAAAAGGAATGAAGGTTAGGCTTCCATTACAAGATGATGCAACACCAGTGTTCGTAAAGGCAAGATCTGTACCCTACAGCTTGAAAGACAGAGTAGCGAATAAAGTAGACAGGCTAGAAAAGGAAGGCATAATCACCTCTGTTGCAAGCAGTGAATAGGCCACCCTGATTGTGGTAGCACCGAAGAAGGATGGAACGATCCAAATTTGGGGGATTTCCGAACAAAATTGAACAAGGCTATCAAGGTGGAGAAGTACCCACTGCCCAAGGTGGAGGATATATTTGCTGCCATAGGAGGGAGTACAATCTTTAGTAAGATCGACCTTCTACATGCATATCTGCAAATGCGGTTGGATGAAGGGACAGACAACTCTGCACAATCAACTCACAATGGGTTATATCAGTATAAAAGACTGCCGTTTCACTTTGGAGTTTCTTCTGCTCCTGCCATTTGGCTGCGGGTTACGGAACAAGTGCTACAAGGGGTTCCCAAAACACAGTGTCTATTGGATGACATCATTATAGCCGAAGAAGAACATCTCCAGATCATCGAGGAAGTGCTTGCAAGGCTGGACAAGTATGGAATGACTCTGAACAAAGCCAAACATGCATTTTTCAAGTCTCAGATAGAATACTGTGGGCATCTGATCAATGCAGAAGGGCTACACAAGTCCCAAGAGAAGATTAAAGCACTCTCAGAGGCTCCTACACTACAAGATATATCCCAGTTGAGGGCTTTCCTAGGCTAGTCAACTATTACAGCCGTTTTCTACCCAATCTGTCATCTGTGCTGGCACAACTACATCAGTTGCTGCGGAAGCAAGCCAGGTGGAACTAGACAACTGACTGTTCGACTGCCTTTGAAGAAGTCTAAACATTGATAGCTTCTGAACTGGTGCTAACCCATTTACCCCAGACCGACCACTGGTGTTGTCTTGTGATGCCAGCGCATATGGACTGGGGGCGGTGTTGTCACATAATGGGCCTGGAGAAGAGAGACCCATAGTCCTTGCATCACGGACATTGGCTGACATGGAAAAGATGTACTCACAATTGAAAAGGAGGCGTTAGCATTGGTCTGGGGGATTAAGCGGTTCCAGCATTACCTATTGGGCAATCGGTTCACACTGATCTCACAGACCACCAACCTCTTACATCTATTCTACACCCAGACAAAGGCCTACCCTTCGTAACAGCTGTAAGGCTCCATAGATACACAGTGTTGTTCTCTCGTTATTCCTATGACATACGCTATAGGAGCACAACTTTACATGCAAATGCTGATGCATTGTCAAGGATACCATTGGTCATGGAACGTAGAGATGAAGAGATTAAAGACTGTGCGGAATATATAGTACGTCCGCTGGAACAGCTTCCTGTGACAGTAGCAACATTGCGAGAAGCTACCTCAAGGGAACCAGTGCTAGCAAAAGTTTTGCAGTTTGTACAAACAGGGTGGCACAGTTGGTTCAGGAAGATATGTAGAAACAATATACGGAGAACAGGGTTGTCTTATGTGGGAATATACAGGTAGTCATCCTACCATCATAGCAGGACAAGGTCCTAGAAGAACTACATGGAGGTCTCATCGGAGTCGTCAAAATGAAAGCTCTAGTACATAGCCATATGTGGTGGCCAGGCATTGATTGGGAAATAGAAGGCATGACCAGCAGGTGCAAGGGATGTAGGGCAGTGAGAGAAGACCCCAAACTGACACTGATCCATGGGAGTTGCCAGAGGGGCCCTGGAGACAGGTTCATGTTGATTTTGCAGGACCCATAGAGGGTAAACAGTTCCTGGTAGTAGTTGATGCCTTCTTGAAACGGCCCGAGGTTGCTGTAATGGAGGATGTGTCGACAGAAAACTTGCTAGATGAAATGAGATCCATATTTTCAAGGTGGGGGATTCCTTCTCAGATTGTAACAGACAATGGGCCGCAGTTTACATCCCAAAAGTTTGAACAGTTTGTCAGGACTAACAAATGCAAACATACAAGGACCAGCCCCTACCACCCGGCAACCAAATGGACTCGCTGAACGTTTTGTCCAGTCGCTGAAAACAAGCCTTACAAGCCTCACGTAAGGAGGCCAAGTCTCTTCACCACAGGACAGCTAGTTTCCTAATTCACTACAGGAATGCCAGACACTTTACCACTGAAGTCTCTCCAGGTATCCTACACCTGATGAGACCAGATGTGCGGGGAAATGTATTCAAAAACCAGACAGCACAAGTGAACTCGCAGGCGGCAGCAGTAGAGAGGTTTTGCAGTGGGGGGCTCAGTTATGATCAGAGACAACAGGCCTAAACACCCAAGGTGGCAACCAGCAGTAGTACATGCCCTTGAAGGACCCAAGTCCTACCGTGTGACACTTCCTGGAGGAGGGGTACCACGGAGGCGGCATTCCGATCAGATGGTGCATGGTCCTGAAGGGGTAACACTGGACCAGCCAAGTACAGGAGAACCAGATGAAGAGGACATCTCGATGCAAGCATCAGCTGACACAGCATTGCTGGCCCCAGTTATTGAGTTCCTTCCGAACACGGGACTACAGTCAGGAAGTCTGAACACCCCAGTCACAAGGCAGACACCTGGATCAGCCAGAGATCAATGGATCTGAACCAAGGTGGGCGTGAGGATGCAAGACCAACACCAACCAGTCTTGTGATGCAACACCAGAGCAATCCCATCTCACCAGCTGCCCTGAAAACTACACGCTATGGGTGGGTGATCCGAAAACCTGCTCGAAACAGTGATCCAGATTCATAAATTAGTGGGAGGGGGTGTGATGTATTGGAACACTGATTAGTTAAATAGTGGGATCGCGTGATTGATCTTTTCTGCATAGACTGCATGTTTGTCTGTATCTCGATACATCAGGCTAAATTGAGCCTCTACAACCAGGAATTAGCTGCACTGATGACATCATTGATGCAGTGCTTAGACAGTCTCCTAAAAAGGAACACGAGGCAAAGTATTCACGAAAGGTGAATAGCTGGAACTGTGGAAAGCCAAGACACATGCGTAAAAATTGTCCACGGCAATGCGCTGATTAAGATGCTAACCGTGATTGGTCAGTGAAGCATACATCGGCTGTCGCGTGCACATTTACATTAAAAGGTGCTATGGAAGGCTATATCACCCACATGCTAGTTCATACAGGTTCATCAGTCACTCTTCTTCATGAGAAGGTCTGGAAAGCGGCAGTCCATGGCCAACTCAGTCCAGCTAACTATCCAGTGATGGCTGTGAATGGTGAAAGCCTCATTCTGAGAGGACAAGCCAATGTGTTGTTAAAGGTAGGAGAGCATGTTGGGGTACACAGTGTTGTAGTTGTGACCTGACACAAGAATGTCTGTTGGGAAATGATTTCCTAGCGAGATAAAATTATATTATTGACATGAGGAAACGGACGATAACAATAGAAGGGCATGTGAAACCTATACCATTGTTCTCTGGAGACTGTGCTTTTACATGTCATATATATGCTTGTTAAGGAAACAATTGTAATTCATCATCAAGTTCAGCTTCCAGTAGACCTGGCATTAGAGGAAGAGTTCCCCGGTCATCTTGGTCTGTTTGAGCCTAAATCAGACTTTGCTAAGGTCCATAGCGGTCTTATGGTTGCTCACTCGTTATCTCCTATTTAGAAGGGAAAATTATGGTGCAGCTAATAAACCCTACACCTGTTCCAGTGACCCGATACAGCCATGAGAAGATTAGTAAGCTTTCATTGTTGCATGAAGCAGATATGTTGTGGCAAGCAGAACCCTTGTTGGATAAGAAACCATCTGTGCATTCTGAGGGAACTTTGTAATGCAATTGATGAAATGGTTGGTAAAACGCAGGGCCTAACAGTAAGAGAACACACTAAGTTCAGGAGCCTGTTGCAAGATTTTGCAGACGTCATATTTGTTGGGGATGGGGACTTGGGACGGATGCGTGTATTGCATCATACGATTAATACCAGGGATGCTCAGCCCATTCACCAACGGGCTCACAGGTTGCCCTTCCACCAATGAGACATCGTCCAGAAAATGATCAAAGGAATGTAGAACCAAGAATTATTGAACCAGCTGACGGATCATGGTCATCGCCCATTGATTTGGCCAAGAATAAAGATGGTTCGCTCAGGTTCTGTGTTGATTATCGTCATGCATGTAAATGACATAACAAAAAAAAAAGTGCACTCCATTCCCAGAATAGATAAGACATTGGACACCCTGGCAGGAGCAAAGTGGTTTTCAACCATTGACTTAGCCAGCAGATACTGGCAGGTGGAAATGGATCCTACTGATAAAGAGAAGACTTCGTTTGTTACTGCTTTTGGCCTCCAGCAGTTTCGCATAATGCCATTTGGGTTGGCTAATGCACCTTGCACTTTTCAACGGTTGATGGGCTAGGTGTTGGCTGGTTTGACATTATTGGTATACCTAGATGATATTATCATCTTTAGTCAGACAGTGGAGGAACACTATGATTGACTGGCAGCAGTGCTCAGTAGATAGAAGGAAGCTGGCTCAACGTTAAAACTAAGCAAGTGTCATTTCACAGAAGAGTTCAGTATCTGGGGTATGTGGTTTCTGATAGGGGCATTGAGATAGATCCTGCAAAGACTAGCTGTGTTAAGAATTGGCCAGTGCCTAAATATCATGAATTGCTGCACGCATTTCTTGGACTTGCTTCTTATTACAAAAAAATTCATCAAGAACTTTGCCAAGATAGCAGCTCCCCTGCATGTCCTGACAGAAATAACAAAATCTTGGCAGTGGACATCGCAGTGTGATGCGTTTTTCAGCTTGAATGAAAAGTTATTATTATTAGTTATTATTGACATTGATGCCATCAGTGTCAATAATATGAAGGACATGAACGAGTCATTGCTTATGCAAGCAGGGTGTTGACTAAAGCTGAGAAACAATACTGTGCCACTAGACAGGGGATGCTAGCGCGGTCAAATGTTTATACCTTTGGGGGCAGCGGTTAATTATTCAAACTGATCACAATTCTCTCAGTTGGCTGCAGAATTTCACAGATCCCCAGGGCCAGATTGCTTGTTGGCTAGCAGCTCTTGCAGAATATGACTTCACTATTCTGCATCGGCCTGGTCTGAAACTCTGTAACGTGGATGTATTGTCAAGATTACCCTGCAACCAGGGTGGCCGTCATGATCCAGATATAATAGCGGTTCATTCAGATACGGACGAGGAGGAACATAATGATGTCACAAGCAGTGTTATAGCTCAGAGTAGTTGAATCTCCATGCTACCAGTTTTCGATGAAAAACAGGAACAGCAGTCTGATCCTGATTAACAGCAAGTTAGTGCATTGATTGTGGACAACACCACTTCTGTTAATATTCCCAGTTATGGCAGCTACTAGTTACTAACCTAATGGTCACAGAGTAGCCACCTTTTGGTTCAGGATGGAATCCTATACAAGCAAGGGAAGATGTTCCAGGAAAGAGGCTTAACAGGCACCTATGGTTTGTGCTACCGAAACATTGGTCAAAACTATTTTGCAGGAAGGCCATGATTCACCCTATGGTGACCATCTTGATATGGCAATGACCTTGGAAAAGATCCAATCAAGGTTCTACTGGCCAGGCCAACACAAGGATGTCGAAAACTGGTGTAAGAGTTGCAAGATGTGTGACTTTCAGAAATCTTATCTACAAGGAGACGAGCACTGTTACAGAGTGACACTACTGGGTGCCCTTTACAACGAGTGGCAATGGACATATTGGGGCCCCTGCCAATAACCAGCAGAGGTAACAAGTATGTACATGTATAGGTAATTGGGGGACTATTTTACAAAATGGGTTGAAACGTACCCTATGCCTAACATAGAAGCGGGGACTGTTGCTGAATTATTTGTGTCTGGTTTCATGTGCCAATTCGATGTGCCAGATCTTCTTCACACGGATCAGTGATGAAATTTTGAATCAGCGCTACTAAAGGAAGTGTGCCAGTTGCTGGGAGTGGACAAGACGAGAACAACTCCCTACCACCCCCAATCGGACGGTTTCATGGAGCGCTTTAACCGCAATTTATTAAACCTTCTTAGTATGGCTGCTTCGGATAATGAATGCGACTGGGATTTACATATTCCAATGTTGATGATGGATCACCAGACCAGTGTGCAGGAGTCCGGCCACTGGTTGCACACCCTTCTATTTTATGCTTGGCCGGGAGGTGCACCTTCCTGCTGATGTAATGTTTCGACTTCCTTCTTCTCCTTTTCAGGTGAACAAGTACGCTCAAGACATGCAGTTTCACCTGGAGCCGGCTTATCAGGACGTTCATACTCGTCTAAATTTAACACAGCGACGCCAAAAGGCTTTATATGACAGAGCAGCACATGGATCACCCTTCGCAGTTGGCGATCTGGTATGGCTTCATTGTCCTGCCACACTGAAGTGGAAGTCAGCAAAGCTTCATTGCTACTGACAGGGCCCGTACAAAGTCCTAAATTTGCTGGGTAACATACTCCTTAAAATCCAACACAGGGATCATCCTGGAAGAAAGTGGTTGTGCACTTTGATCGGTTGAAACGCTATGTGCAATCGCAAAAGAGGAAAGAAGTTGTGCAGCATAGGCTCATTACGCCAGAATGTGATGATGAAATCATAAGCGATGGCGTGGAAGGACCTGATCAGTGGCAGAATAATCCAGTAGAGGAGATAACAGTTGAGTTCAAGGATGACACCGTCCAAGATAATGTAGTGCCCGAGCAACTGTAGGCTGAAAATGAGGGCAGCTACGATAAATTGCTGACACAACTGAAACTCTGTAAAAAGAATAGCTAAACAATTTCTGCGTGTCAAAGAAGCTGTTCTCAAATTTATAGGTTACACAACACTAACAAAGTGCTTTTGGAAGGATGCTCAACAGTGCAAATGCCCACTACAAGATTCGATGCAAAGCACGGTCATGATGTCACGTCACATAAATGCATATATCACTTCCAATCCCTTTATTCTTTTGCATCAAGTAGAATGAAGAGAAGGTCCTTCTCCAGTATGGTGAACTATTCAACGGACTTGGTACCTAAGAACCACAGTACAAAATCCAATTAAAGTCCAATGTCAAAGCATATATCTATTCAACACCCCCAGGAATGTCCCATTGCCAGGGTTAAAGAGGAGCTTGTAAGGATGGAGGGGATGTTGTAATATTCAAAATCAAGAGCCCTACAAAATCAAGAGGCATCAGAATGGTGTGCTAGTACAGTGGTAATGAGTCTTCTCTGTGAGAATCTAAAACCCTTAAATGAAAGTGTGTGGTGGGATAATTTCACTTTTGATGTAACTATAGCTCAACTTGTGGTCGTGCTCAGCAAGATCATTGCCAACTGTGGAGTTTGCTCTCACTACATTCATCTCGCCTTTTGGTTGCCACTGTATTATTTATCATATGAGCTCTTTCAGCGAAGGGTGAGTACAATTCTGCAGGATCTTGGTGGAGTTCTTTGCCAGATGGAAGATGTCTTGGAATTTAGTACCATCCAAGACAGGCTGACTGCAGTACTAAAACGCATCCAAACATGTCATCTCCAAACGTGCAGTAATTTGACCATATCACTTGGAAAACAGCTATTAAAAAAGCCATGATTGGGGGCTATACATGAGTTGTTGTTATCAATGGAATTTCAATCTTGAATCCTTCACTTCTCCCTCATAAATTTTATTACATTAAACAGCTTATTTCTTTAAACTTAAATTACACATTGATTGTAAAACAGTATGGAAGCTCTCAAAATGCAATTTGCACACAATACAAAAATAGTATAGATGTGCTGCACGATATAATCATAGTATAGTACATGGGCAGACTTGATTATAATGCAATTCCCATCCTGAGAAAAAAACAACACCAAACAGTGCAATTACTCGCAAAAATGGCCACAAGCCCCCCAAATTGCATCATTTTTTAAACGCTTGATCTCCTTGGTTGTGCATTGTAATAGTCATAATGTGCTCGTACTCAAAGCAGCATTATCTTTAATGGTTCAAAGATCGTGTAATTTCTGATTCATCATTCCGATGACATTTACATTCAAATATAGCTTCATTTTGCAGGGTTATATACTTGCAACCTTCGAAACAAAGCTTTGCTTGAATATGAATATCTATAGGACAAAAAATCGTAAATTACATGTTCTAAGGACTCTTATACAGGACCACTTTGTAGATATGAAACGTTTCAATCATTACAGTTCACAAATAAAAGGACCACATTTAGAAGCCCGCAAAGTTTATGGGGATTTTACATGTGCCTCCTGGGAAAGCAAAACGTGAAGCAATAATAGCACAGTTTGTGCATCCATAACATGACTGTGCTGGGCATACATGTAAAACTCACTAGGCTGAGCTTAGTTTTCTATTTGTTGGACAATTGATGCCACTATAAGGTAGAAATGCTTAGTGCACTGTGTATTCAACATAACCATGCAGTATAAATATAATCCAAGATACTTTTTACCACTAGGTGAAGTTTGGGGCATGAGTAATACAATTTAGCATGATGAATACATATATGTAAAATTAAGCTCAAACAAGAAAGGTGCCTTTTAACAGGTAAAGTGTGTATAAAAGTGAGGGTGTAAATGTTGCATGCGCAGGACAGATGGCTCGTTACACATGCAAGTGATAAAACTGATCTGGTAGCAACATATTTAGGAGCAACAAAGCTATAAGTGCAATTATACTGTATCAAACTCATTGCTGCATACAGGGCCCATTCCCTTCAGAAACAATATCACTCATAAAAGTAATGCAGTGGTTGCATGACATATACTATTACAACTGGTACTGTACATGCAATAATTAATTATTTATGCAAAGTAGTTACCAGTATATTGTATTGGTAATAATTGTACATTGTAAATTCAAATATAAAGTTATTATACAGAAAACAAGTGTTCACTTGAGAACACTCTACAAAACAAGCAGACATACAAATTTTAAAATACATAAAAATATATACACACATAAGTAGTGGAGACAGGAGACTTCTATTTGTGGTCAAAAAAGCAGGATGAAAGCTCCAGGTGGCTAAATACTTGGTCTGACAGTTAGCATAACATATATGAAACCTAATATAATATTATTTATTTATCAGTCGCGAATCCTGCTGTTGAAGATGCCAGTGAGAGTAATCGACTAAGGTAATTAATCTTTATTCTCCAATCGTCCTTATTTAAGTCCATTGTCCTTAAATAAGGACGAAATTCAAGTTTCATAAAAATCAGGTAAGATTGGTGGTTTAAATTATAGTACATTTAAACTGCATGCAGAATCTAGTTATTAAAAGGTATTTATTAGTAAAATCTGGCCAAATAAGGGTGACTTTTAAATGGCGAAGCAGTCAATAAAGGCGGGTTCGTGTGTAGTAGGTAGGCTCAAAACGACAATGGGAAAGAATGGAACAGTATTCAGGTACGTGGAAGTGGGCATAAGAAGAGGTATGTTTCATCAAGTTAAACTGTTCTGTAAAATGTTGCTAAACACGGATGTCTAATTGAGGAGAGCAAGAATAAAAGCAAATAAATTGCAATATTATTAAAGTTTATTGCAAATATTCATATATTTTCTAAATGTAAATTGCTTCAGGTTTCTGAAAATTAATATATCCCAAATAGAAGATAACTAGATTTTAATATAGATAACTGAATCTAAACCGCTTGATTTTCGATGTCAAACTTATGAGTCTGCCATCAAACCTATTACACTTTCAACTGTACTACTCAGCTACGTAATAGGTAGGTACACAAAAATTGTGTTTTAATGTAATGAAGGATAAATGCAGCATGAAAAAACGTCTTTACTTTGCTAAAATACAGATCAGTCATTCTAAAAACATAGTGTAAACAGTCGTCCTTATTTAAGGACAAAAGGCGGTCTTAAATAAGGACGATTAGCGGGAGAATAAAGGTTAATGTAAAGTTAATTTTATCGAGTCGCCATCACGCTTTGTAAACGACATGGTAGCTGGAACGCGCCCATCGCACGCTGCTAGTGGATATATGGCTGGGCAATCTTTTTATCCAGGTCTGCTACTTGTAACGCTGCTGAGACCATGCACGTACTGGCAGTGCGCCTCTTTGGATACAAACGGGCCGATATCATATGTACACATGACCCTACGTCAGATCACATACGGGGCGGGGGGATGTTGTGCTATACGGTGTGCAAGCCTATATACAAGTGGTGCGGGACTTTATGCACACACACTTTGCAATTTAGCCCGCTAGAGAAAAGCTCATTAAGCTTACTTGGCAGTTGAGTGTTCCACTGTACTGTTATTGATAAAAGTTACAATGTGACGTAATAATAACATAACCGTTAATTGAACCATTCATTAAACTATCGATCGCCATATATCTATGGGATGCAGAACTTCAATATCCCTGAATTGTAATTGATCAAGTTGACAACCCTCTCACCTGACGTACAACAGCGCGGCGTAGATTATTATCCAATTACACGTGCGCATTTGCTATAATAATGTCCAAACAAAAGTAGGTGAAGCAGACTGTTGGATAAGCACTTGTTGGCACTGAGAGCTCGAATGATCACTTTACATGGCCACACAAAACACTGTCATCGAGGGAGGAACCACACATTTAAGAGTACTTGTGCACCTAGCTTGACTATCCCAAACCTTGTAATGCTGGGGGCTCCTATTATTGGTAACATACATTTCTCTGCATTTTTTGAGGAAGTGGTTGGACCGTTGGAGGCCCAAGAACTACTGCAACTACTCATCACGTTGCATGATCCTCAGGTTGCCACAACCTTATTTCTCATGTGTGGTGCATACAGCACTCCTTCAGACCACCTTGTGATCATACCCCTGACAAGGTTTGACAATGATGTTCATAGTTGCCTTGAAGAGTGTGGGGCCATTCAACTAATGAATGATGCCTGGTCACAGGCATGCTAGAGTGGGATTTGGATCACACTCTTTAGGGCGGCATTCCCTGCTCCTTTCCTTTGCCTCTGGGATCAGTTCAGCAAACAGCATGGAGCATATGGTGGAAAGGGCCCCAGAGCAATTCAATCACTCTGTTCCTGCAATTAAGGTAGCAGTGGACACTTTCTCAACCCTTTTATGGAGACCCCACTAAAGCAGTTATCATTATTGGCAGTCCTTGAAGATGAAGATCAAACAGCCCTTTATGAGGCTTCTTCACCTTCTACCAGATCGATCAAGGATTTTGGCTGTGTCTGCCCCAGGAGCTGCTGATTGATTAAAAGTTATCCCTCCCTTCCTTGGACGGCTATGCCCAGATGAAGCACAAGTTCTGATCAAATGATGACTGGGCCTCCCACACTTTGAAGATGGTGCCACTTGCCACCTGGATAAGCTAGGTCACCATGCCATCACTTGCTAAAGAGGACCACATGTTTGCCACTGCCACAATATTCTGCGAGGCGTCATCTTTGAATTCTTTCGTAGCGCCCTGCTCTCTTCTAAACTTGAGATCTGATGGGAAGCGGTATGGACCATTCGTACTCCCAAACCCGCCCTGCTGATATCGTTGTGCTGTTATGGTCCCTTGGCAAACCTGCTGCTTGCGACATTACAGTAGAGACTCCGCTCAATCCTAGCCGGTGTCATGTAACTGATCATGTCGCCCCCAAGAATTGTCCCATGCATAAAATCCACTAGCAGATTATGTACCCCCCCCCCCCTTCCCCTGGACTGTGTTTGCTAGCAGATAGTGTCCAGGGGGACACATTCTGCAAGCAGATTCTGTCTTCCTCTCAGCAAAATCATTCCTACCTCTTTCCTACTTTTTTAAAAATTAGCATAGCTAGCTTCCTTTATGCTATATATCACGGCCTATATCCTGAAATGGTCCTATACAGAGATAGGCTGCATGTGCTGAACAGTCTTAAATTGGTTTACGCTGCTCATTTTGGTTCAGTTCTGGAGTGTTTGGGAAATTGTGTCATTTTGGGCCAAACCATGGATAATAATAGTCATGATTCTCAGAAATACCGTATGTGAAATACATTTACATGCTCCTGCACATACATTAGCTCAAAAACAACAGACATAGATAAACTGTATGCAAATGCAATATACAGTCTTAGAGAAAAAATTTAGCTATGGAGTGTTGTACCTGCCATATACATCAGTGCAAATGGAGTGTGCATTGTTGATTTCTGTTTAGAGGTTATGCACCCTGACACAAGGTGATCATTCTGCATTTTAGAAAATGTAATGCACATTACCTATAAGCAAAGAGTACAGGGTCTAAAAGATCATCCTTATCATTTTGCATGTCGTTGCATAGGGATCACTGCAGCATTTGATTTAAACGTTCCACCAAACTATTAGTTTGAGGATGAGCATGTGTTCAATTCTAGTCAATTGAAACAGTTCACAAATTCATTATCCTTTACCGGATTGCTCATCTCCATCGTGAGTCTCTCATCAGTTCGCCGTCACCTTTTTGGACACAAAAACAATTAACTTCACAGGTAATAACGCCTTTCTGATCATGGCCATTACGTACGTGCCATTAGGTTTAGGATCGTTAGATTTTTTAAATTGTATAATACATTTTTACTAAGGTATACAAACCAATACAGTACAGAACACAAGCATAATAAAAGATCAGGAACAAGACAGCTGGATATTGTAAGGATAGCCCGAGCATTTCCCCTTATCCAGCTAGGTAAGGCTTAAACTACCATATACATCTCCTTCGTCACTACGGCTCCACTGGAGGGAACTTAGATGGGGGTGCATTCCCTTGCATGTTGAAGAAACAGCAACTGATACATTCCAGTGCACCAGCAGGAGATTGGCAATACACTTTGGGCCGTTCTTAATCATCTTGACAACTTCCTTCTCTGCATGCATGCTGCTGAGTGACTCACAGTTGAGATCGATCGCTCCCAAAATCAAGCATCATTGCATTCTTATCGTGGCGAGCCAATAGTATAAGAATGCCAATATTGGTATCTGTAGAGAAGCGGGCACCAATTTCAAATCGCTTGTTGAAAGCAGACAGCTATAGCTACAAGTCAATAAAAAACATTCTCTATGAGAAAGTTGGTGGCATATTGGATTTGAAGGCAATGGTGGTGTAAAAAGGAAGGAAACAAGGGTCTAATAATAAGGGAAAATGGAATAGTCCTATATTTAGCACACGAACAACATACTATATCCTACATATAGAAATGTGCTAAATATAGGACTATTCCATTTTCCCTCATTATTAGACCCTTGTTTCCTTCCTTTTTACACCATCATCGCCTTCAAATCCTATATGCCACCAACTTTCTCATAGAGAATGTTTTTTATTTACTTGTTTCATTGATTTTTATTCATACCCGATTATGAGCCGTATAGCATGTTAAGTAATCCATCTTGGTATGAGAGGGAGGTTGTAAAAGTACGAAATACCTTTGAGTGACCTTAACTCTTTTTGCTGAGCGAGATGCACGTTCAGGACTATGGCAATATCGCTGTCTTTTAGCAGCCCGTTCCTTTTCAGGATCTGCTCGATACCTTGCAAGTCGAGAGGTCCGTTCCTTTTCGGGATCTGCTCGATACCTTGCACGTCGAGAGGTCCGTTTCTTTTCAGGCTCTGCTCGATAGTTTTCACGTTGAGAGGCCCGTTTCTTTTCAGGCTCTGCTTTGTAGTTCCGCTCGGGCTGAATCTAATACGTCGTCTCGAGTTTTGAGGTACTTTGTTCGTCGTTTGGTCTTCTTCGTTTCCTGACGTGAAGGTATTTTGAGAAAAACAACTTCACTAAGTTACAGAGAGCGTCAAACCTACAACGATCGAAGAATGATTATAGTACCACGTGCACGTTATTAAAAACATGTAGTGCCCAATTTGCAAAACCGGATACATGCCACTGTTAATTACCACTACGTATAGTGCCCAGACCGTACACATTTGATTACATCATGTGTACTACTTGTACTTCGTATAAAGAGCGAAGTATGACCTATCCGAGTCGTGTCAGTGCAGTAAGCTATACGTGATTTGCTAAAACAACCACCGATTTATGTCATGTAGCCTCGAGACGTTTTTACCACAGAAGCGAGAATGCCAACGAATTCTGAAGCCATTGGTGTAATTTTCATTTCTTAAAAGTGTTCCTATCCCGAGTTATGCGTGGTCAAGAACAAGAACAAGAAGAACGAGAAATACGAGGGACTGGGTACGAGTCTGGAAAATAGTTTTGTTTTCTACAACCACGCGGTTTTCAATTTGTGACATCAAACAAACACGAAACTGCTTGTTGTTGCCTTCTTGTACGATGACGACAACAAGGTAAGCCATCCGCTCGTCAGGAGTCTTGTTAGAAGCGGGTCGCGTTTTTTAAATGACATTCATAATCAGGTTCGATATGCACAGTCGGAAAGATAAAAAGAAGAAGGCCTAGCTGGAGATCAGACAGGATGAATGGAAGGGCTGCGGAAGTGGCCATTAATAAAAATCATAGACCCTGGCTAGTTTGTTAGCTAGGATGTCGGAGCAGAGATTTCAGAGTATCACTGACATGCACGTGCACTTATATATTGTGCAATGTGATATGTATCAGTATAAGATTCAATACAACTGTATAAATAAACTTATTATTATTGTGACCAAGCTGAGAAACGGAAATCCAACAAATACTCGAATATGGACCCCAATATGTATCTGTTTGCTCCAGTTGTCATAGAAACATCGGGTGTGTTTGGAAAACAGGCTCTTTCATTCCTAAAGGATCTTGCTTGTCATGTTCGTAAGGTGTCAGGGGAAGTGAAGTCCTTTTCATATTTACTTCAACGCCTCACTGTAGCCGTACAGCGAGGTAATGCTGTCTCAGTCCTGGGCACCTTTGCGAGCGTAGATTGCCTTGTTTTTGAGGACAGTGATGCATATTATTAATTTATTTTATTTTTTATCCAGTGTAACTGTGTTAAGTTATATTAGTCTGTTTTTATAATAATAATAATCCTAAAATGTCAATAAATGTTTAACATTAATAATAATAACCATTGCTAGAGCCATCCTGGCCAGGGAGCTTCCACCCTCCTAACTTGCTATTAGTAGTTTAGTTGTGTATGCATTTAAATAAGGTGTTTTTTGTGTGCAATAGTGCTTTTATTCAATAATAATAATAATATTTATTATTCTTTAAAAGTAATTCATGAACATACACTGATCACAAAGAAAAAAGTTAAACATCTAGCCTACCTACAAAAGTGTCAATTAACTATCTCTCGCCCCATAATGGACCTAGCCACTGACCTTACCAGAGAGATGCTGAGGTGACCATAAATGTCTCTGACAACAGTAGACTTCGATCGACCCTGATGCAGGGCCAGCAAAATGGCCAAGCGAGAAAAAACGCCTTGTGCCTATCTTCCCCAACTGCCAAATGTTTCCACTGCAAAAGGAATGCACAACCATCCAAGTGCTTGGCACCTAGCATCATTAGCTGCATGCTTCCTTGTCTCAGCAGCCAAGGCTGCTGCTCCTTCATTGATGCTGGCCTCATTCAGGGTGACCGGGGTAAGAGGAGCGGTAACAGTGACATCAAAGGCAGCTGGCTTAGCCCTATCCCATCCTAGTCTGGGGACCAGACGACTGGCTTTCAGCTGAAAGCCAGTCGTCTGGTCCCCAGACTAGATTTAGTCTACATGTGAAGTGAATGGTTTTGTGCAGATCCGTGCTGTACATAGTCGGGCGGTCCCTACTACCGCGTTTGGTCAGATAGTAGGGTGATAAGCCCAACCAAACGTAGGGTGACAAGCCCGACCAAACGCGGTAGTAGGGCCCCCCCACTATGCTCTACAAATGTTACATGCACAGCTTTTTAATATTAATACAACATGCCATAACATACCTTTGGGTGGTAGTGGTAGTTCTGTGCCCCTGCGGTGCCGGGTCCTCTCGGCAGCACTTTTAGCCAATCGGACTGCGGGGTCATCCTAATACCGACTCCTTTCAGATGCTTTAATGGCAGCTGAATTGTCCTCGTATTTCTGCCTTTTAGCAGCGCGGTTTCCCCCGAGGTCCTCTTCATATCGCCGCCTTTTAGCAGCACGGTTCTCCTCGAGGTCCTCTTCATATCGCCGCCTTTTAGCAGCACGGTTCTCCTCGAGGTCCTCTTCATATCGCTGCCTTTTAGCAGATCGCTTAGATTCAATACCGGCCTTGTAGCTGTCGCGTACAGAGGCCTTCTTCTTTTCGGGATCGGCCTTGTAGCTGTCGCGTGCAGAGGCCTTCTTCTTTTCAGGATTGGCCTTGTAGCTGTCGCGTGCAGAGGCCTTCATCTTTTCGGGATCGGCCTTGTAGCTGTAGCCTTCTTCTTTTGGGGGATCGGACTTGTAGCTGTCGCGTACAGAGGCTTTCTTCTTTTCAGGATCGGCCTTGTAGAGCGCTCGGGCTTTAGCTTTGTTCTCGTCTTGCTTTTGGAGGTATTCCGCTCGTTGCTTAGATATATCTCTTCTTTTGATTACGCGATGGCATTTTTAGAAAAACAACTTCACTAGCCAAAGTAACAACTAAAATGCGATACACAGCCAGAAGTTTTTTCTTGTTTCAACCAATATTGAATCAGACTGTTTACCAGACTCTGGTAGACCTGTTGCAGAATCGCTGATTCATATTAGATGGAGTAAGATTGATTCATACAAGTATTACACGAGGATTACCAAACCTGGTTATCGGTCTGAAATAAATTTAGTGCAGGTTAGAGTATTTATACTGCCTAAAATTATTAATAAAAATCTACCATTATTAAACAGAACTTGATATATGTGTGTCTATATGACATGTAAGGATAAGGTGCCGGTAAATTTCGAAGCGATTGGTACTCTTGCTGTTCTTCAAAACCGTTCGTAGCTCGAGTTATAACTTCCTAAGAAGAATAAGAAGGAAGACGACGACCAAGAATTATTTTAGGACTGGGCACGAGAAACAGGAAATTGTTAGTTTCGCTATAACCACACCGTTTTATGACACGGAACCAACGTAGAACTGTAGATCGTTGTGCTCTCATTCCATCGCGATAAAGATATAAGCGATCCGTTTCTCCGTTGTCCCTCCAGACGCTTTTGAAGTTTTATTAATGACATTCATCAACCCTTAATCAATCCTATATTGAACCTGCTGCCACAGGTTCAGATAGATTAATTACAGATTTTAAAAACGTCACAGAAAAATGTGCACTTGGGTGATGGTTGGAAGGTACTGACTTTGAACAATCACATCTTTAGAATGTGAAGCAGGGGGACCCCTTGTTTTGTTCTAGACTTGCCACAGAATAGTGCAATCTATCGATGCATATGATTTTGGCCTCAATGTCTTATATCAGGCATGGTATTTAGATGATGGTGTCTTGGCAGGTAAGAAATCATTGGTGCTTTGTGCATTGACGTTAATACAGAAAATAGGCCCACCATTGGCCTTCATGTGAACAACTCAAAATGTGAGCTTTTCTGCATAAGTAATACCACCGCATTCCCCTCAGAATTAAGGGTACCAAACCTGCCACATTTTTATTAAGTGTCACCATTGGAAATTATTTCTTTTGTGCAACTTGAAGATATTTGAGTTAGGGATCCATAAGTAGCCCTAACCCTCATTCATATCTGTGGTGGTTTCTATCGCTTTAATCACTTCACTCGAACTATTCCAATTCTGTTTGGTTTTGATGCTTTACAAATGTTTGATGCTGATGTGCTCCTGTGTTTTGTATAGCAATCACCATAACTGATGCTTCATCGTGTCGAGCACAGCTACTCTCTACATATAGGTGGTTTGGGATCTCCCGTCATTCATTGTTTCCTATTCTTCATCTGTATAGTTTAATAATGAGGATGTACATTTAAAATGTGCTATTGGAGATGTTGCAACTTCTCATATGTATTTGCCTTGATATGAACATAGTATGTGCTCATTTTCAACTTAATACCTTTAATGGTTTACGAAATACATTCACCTAAATAATTGATTGTTACAACTTGGTTAGCTGATACATGTATCACTGCCATTTCAATGCATGTACAAGTGTAATTGGTGGGATCAAATTGAAGATCATTCATAGTTCAACTTTACTATGTGATTTATTTGTCTGGGTGATGAAAGGATTTAAATTGTTACTTGTTAAAAGCAGTGTTTGTAATACAGGTTTCGCTCTCTGTGATTTTTACTTAATCTTAACCTTAAGTGGTCTGAATGTGATAAAATCAACAAAATGTGGGTGCCATGTACAGCTAAACGCGTGAGCGCCATTTTAGAAATTTACTCAGCTGTTTTTGCCCTAATTTAAATTATGGGGTGTCACTTATCTGTATGTTGTTGGGTTTTCATTACTAAATGGCGGTAAATAATGTTAGAATGTACTGAAGAGTAATTTTTCAAGTACAGGCTCCATTATACCAGTTATCCAGTATGTTTTCTTTAGTTTCTTCAATGGTGTATCAAGCACCAATTGAAGAATCACAACGAAGTAAGCACAAAGTATTACTGTCTACATTTATTTATTTTCTAAGCAGGTTATGATACCCACTTACCACAGAGACGTTACTTTCCCAAGCCAATTAATGAGCTGAAAAAAAATTTAAGCCTTCTTTGGTGAAGAGCTTGTGAATCTCTCACGTGAAGATATAGATATATGGAGATTAGGAATGATATTAATTCCCAATGAGTACCATTCTGTAATAGAAAGCTGCAAACTAGAACATGGTCCTATAACTGATGTACGTGCCCTAATGATGAGTATGTGTGACATTTGGACACAAAATACTGGATACTTGGCTGATTTTACTCACATTGAAGAAGCACTGAAAGAAATTCAGCACAAAGAGATGCAGGACAATTTGGTATCATTTACTGCAAAAATACGACAGGACACTGGCTAAGAGAACTCGTGTATTTTTAAATTTTTATTTCAAAATGTTATATGAAGGACATGTTCCTCAATTGAGGTGTCATCACTTGGTTACTTAGGTAAATGTACATGTACATGCTTCTGATTGGTGAAAAGGCCAAAATAATACTTATAGGCATGGAGGGAGGATACATGTACCTAAGCCACAGGAATTCTTGATTAGTACAGTAATGTTGCTCAGAGCACTCAACGAGGGCCTATTGTATATTCCAATTGCCAAGTGCTGTGTATTCGTTCTAGCCACATAATTTCAGTTCACTGCAGGTTAGTGTGGACACAAAAGGGGTTGGGGGGAGGGGGGGGGTGTAGAGGTATGCCAGCCCTCCTACACCACACTGATGATTCAATAAAAATTTATGGAAATCGTTAATGCACAGAATACATGGCTTATTTCAATCTACTTAATTCCGACATGAATAATTGATGAAGAGGAGGGGCGCGCGCGAAGCGCGCGAAAAAATTTGTGGTATACGCATTCCAATTTTTCCACAGATTGTACATGTAAAGGGGGCCGGGAATTGGAAACTAAGGCAATCAACACCAATAAATGAGTGACACTCCGTTACATTCTGCCGGGTTTCCAGGCTATTGTAGTCTTATGGATTTAAATGGCTGTGTTGTTACATGCATGCACTTTCCTTTGCTATTTGAACCACTTAAAATTTATCATCGCACTCCGGCAGATGACCTACTTCAAGAAAATGAGCAGTATAATTCGGCATAACATTCGCGCGAAAAAATTTTTTGTACACATTCCACAGATTGTACATGTAGGGGGATTAGAAACGGAAGCAATCATAACCAATAAATGCGTGCCACTCAGTTACGTTCTGGTTTCCAGGCTATTGTGGTTTTGCGGATTTAAACGGCTAGTGTGTTCCGTCGCAGATTTGCATAGCACGTTACATGCGCCGGCTTGGTTTCTTTGTTAAAATTTATAATTTAAATTTTAAATTTGCAATGGTCTTGCATGCAGCAAGGTACATTCAAACTTGATGGGTACTAATAATAGAGCACGAATCAAAATAACTGCGGAAAGAATCGCTCTATATTACGACCGTGGGTTATCATTTTGGAATACATTTACCTTTCGTATAAATACCAGCCTACTACGTATCTCGCATTTTACAGAACTAAAATATAGTACTAATCAATGAATAAGCAATAAGAATAAGCTATTTAGCAACTTCCCGAAGTGCACTCCGTAGAAATGTATATCTCACGTGCGACACGTCATATGCTAATTATATTCATATTCAGGTTCGAGGGGGGGTCCAGACACCCTGGACCCCCCCCCCCCCCCCCCTGGATCCGCCACTGAGTGAGTTACTTTTTTCATTGCGTACTGACCTATCTATATACGTTGTGAGCACTATAGTGGTTCTCGTGCACATCGATGGACTAAAAAAAGCAACTATATCAGTATGGTACCTTGATGGTCGTACATGTTTCTACTGAAGGCGCAGGGGCGGATCCTGGATTTCAGTAAAGGGCGGGTTGCTAATTAATATTCATGAGCGGGGAAGGGGTTTGGGGCGGAGCCCCAGCCGCCAACGCTTTTTTATTATATCATGCGCACAACACTACATAATACTGCCTTGCCGTTTGTTTGCTCGCAGAGATGCAGTTGTATTACGAATTTCAGCCATCTTTACTTCGCAATAATTCTTAATTGTTACTAATGATAATTATTCATTACGGGTTTGAAAGGGGGGGTTGCAACCCCCCCAACCCCCCTCCCCCCCCCCCCCCCCCCCCCCCCCCCCCCCGGATCCGCCTCTGAGGCGTGTGTCACCGAATTTTCTGAAGCGGTGTTCAAACGCTATGAAAATCGCCACTTTTGTTGGCTATTCCACGCATACTTATTCGCCGGGACAAAAGAAAGGGTCATATGGAAAGGTAAAAACGTTATGTCTATATATCATGTATCATGTTTTTCTTTTCTCTGAAGGGTTTATAACTGCAGCTAACTGCATGTCGACTGCCTGCATGGCATGAAGGCACTACTATATAAATTATGTGCACAGGGCACAAGGGTTTGACACAGCCCCCCCCCCCCCCCATCCCCCTGCTAAAACCAGCGCACGTGTTGTAGACAGAGTTAGGTGCTGCTATCTGAAGGTCATCTTGAATGATAAGCCTCCTTTATCCCCTCCAGTTTTTAACTATACCTCACTAGCAGGAATGACCGCACTCAGAGTGAGCACCTCCTTCTCAATCAGGGCAGATGGTTCCCCTGACAATGCTCCTTGCTGTCTGAATCTCTGAACACCTTGTCTTCACTGTCCTAGAACAAGCAGCTGAGGTTGAATGCCGGGCTTTTGTTACATGCGTAACAAAAGCCCGGATATCATTGACTACAAGGTATGTAGTTTAGTCATAGGTGAAGAACTGAGGTGGCGGGGGGGGGGGGGAGAAGAATTGGGGGTGGCCTTGGGCATTATATATATAATAAGGTACGGTGAATTTATATTGGACATATCCTCTGGGTTCCCCCAATCCTGTTTATGTTCCTGTGCTCCGTTAGTATGACATGTGACACTGAACTATCCCTTCTGTAGGCAGTTGTATTATGCCTTGCTCAGGGACCCTCTTCAGCAGTGCTGGCTTCTCTTTCCTCCCCACCAGTAAGAAATGGTGTGCCCTCATACTCTTTATAGCAACCAGCCTTCACATTTCTGTGGCAACCTACACATTGTGGTACTATGCAGTACATCTTTCAGCAAGATTACTATAGCGTTTGGTGGTCTTATTTCTGTGGTTATCAAACAGCTGTCCTCTGAGCAGCAAGAACCCACTGGGGAAGATGCTGTTACCCACTCCACACCACATCTGGTACAGGCCAGCTTACGACAAGGCAGATCTAGGGCTGTGTCAGACTGTTCGAACACACCACACTCCACAACTCATACAAGACAGTACGCAACACTGTTTTGGCTTGCCAATGGTGGGTATGGCTCAGGTGAGAAGATTGGAGGCGGGTCATCTTCAAAAGTGTGCATTGAAGATGTTGTATGAGGCCTGAATGACGACCTCTGCCAGCTGTATGGTTCCTGACATGACCTTTTGCACTGCTCACACCGATATGATTTTGTATATTGATGATGTTGCATTAAAAGCATATACTATGTACCCTTCACCCTTGTACTTCCCATACAAATGGTGTCAGTCCTTGCACAACTATGTGCACCCTTTCTGCCCTGGGACCGATAACTGCATTGAGTGATGACTGCAATATGTTCAGGGTGCACTTGAACATTATCAGTAAGGGTGTTGATGGAAAAAAAATTGCAGATCAGCTGAAAATGCTTTCCTTTTCCTTTTATCACGCTCAGCAGCAGTTGTTTCAACTTTGGTGCGGTATTCCATTATGTTCATGTACACATGTTCACACAATGACCACAACACGCATCGATTATTCATAAGATACACTTGGGTTTTTCATGAACAAAGAAAATTGGGTGACAAAAGTGTTTCCTCAATTCTAATTTTGGCATGCCTTGGGCGTACGAAAAGACTAGTACTAGTCTTACCTCCAGCCTTTGCGCAGGAGGGCTGCAATATCAGATCTTGTACCCGCCCTCCCAAAATAGCACAGCAAAAAAAGACGCAAATCATATTTTGATTCCATAAGTGATCTGTTATTTCATATCTGTACAAAACTTATCATTTTCGTACAGATATGAAAAAACAGATCACTTGTGGAATCAAAATATGATTTGTGTCTTTTTTTTTGCTGTGCAAGTTCAGCGCGGCGATTGAAACACTGCTTGCGCATAAACTTGCTGCGCTATTTACAGAATGCGTGTTAACCCTTTGAACGCCTGATGTTTATCTTATTGCACTGTAATGCATGGTATTGAACGAAGTGCTAATCAAATGGTAAATAGCCACATCATGAATTATGGTAGCGGTGAGGTGGGACTCCACAATATGCATGCAATCTGCACATTTAAAACTAACAAATACCCATGGTAACTGCTGACTTGCATATACAGCCATGCACTAAACCAACATATCACCTCTCCTCCAATGAATAATGTTCAAACCTACTGTGGACCTGGGAGTACAGTGTTAACAGTTTATGTTGCGCAGTAGTAATTTGCAAAGTGATGCAAATTATTACTATATTTGTAAGCACAGTCCCCACACTGCTTCTTTATCACAACTCTTAATGATTCGATGGAGTCTAGCATGGTGTACATGTTTACCTCATCAACCACAATTGCATCCTAGCTCTTTCACACCATGTAGTCTTTTAACATGCTTTATTCAGAAGAGTTGAAAGAGACATCCACAAGCCTTGAATAGCATGATGTGCATTACTTATAACAATGTCACGATAACAGATTGTCATGCATATAATTATGCCCTTGGCCTTTAAAGGGTTAATTATAAATATAGGAGGATGAAGTGTTGTGTTATATTCTACTTCTATGCATATACTTTTATAGCTGTTCTGAGGAGTTATGAGATTTGAAACTAGGTGTCTGTAATGAGGCATTTCTTCACAATTATTTACACAGGTACCGTAATATTCTAATTATAAACCTAGTTTCCAACCGCAAACAAACGTGGGCGGGGTGGGAAGTTATATTGCCTCTCTTTGAAATTCAAGTCTGTTTCTATCCCACAATGGGCATGTGCCATGCATGCATGCAGACGACATAAAACTCATCAAATTGTGCAATTCGCATGTGATGCCCACTGATGTAATTTCCGTGCAGTCTATCTTGCCAACTCGGCACTGTCTTTCAGACAGACATCTGATTCAACGTTATGGACGTGTACGCTGTCATTCAAACTGAGCATTCAATCAAGCACAGATTCTTTACCAGAGGCAGCAAGTAGATAAGCACGAGCTCGAGTGAAGAAATTTGAACACTCGTCAAGAAGTGATTAGGCCAAACTGGATCTGCGTACATCTATGAACGAATCTAACGATTGTTTATTTTGCACGAGGTCGAGATTATCAATGATCAGATCATGCAGGGGCAGTTTGCTTTAATAAAGGTCAAATCCTTCCCATTACCCCGGGGGGGGGGGGGGGGGGGGGGGGGGGGATCTCACATAACAATGATGAGGCGCTGCCGCATTAGGCCAAACTGGATCTGCATGAATACGCGTACGTGTGGGGAGATCATCAATAATCAGATCATTGGCTAAGGTTATTAAGATCTGATATTGTCTCTATTCTACCACTAACCAGTGTTTGCAAGAGAAGAACCCGTGTACTGCTGTACGGTGTACAGCTTAGACGGCGTGTTGCATACGCCGAATATTATTAACGGTAAGAATGAGATGCATGAATTGTCGCTTTGTTTTGCTTTAACACTTGGCAACTATGGTCACCAGGCCCCCGATTATTAAAATATCGCTGACTACCTGTAAATCGGCTGAGGTTGGGGATATGCCACGTGTTTGTAACTTGTTGTCTGGATGAGAAGAGGGTAGCGTAGAGATTCAATTGATTGCCACCTGATGAACGTCGGCGGCCATGTTTTTTCCCTTACATGCATTCAGAGATAATATATGGAAGCGCGCCAGGGTGAGCTGTCTACAACGTTGGTATTGGATGACTAATGATTTCAGCACAGATACAAGTAGAGGGATTGGAAACGAGTCACTTGCGCCATACATTGGTATGAGAGCTCCGCGGGCATGCTATCTGGCTATAAATCGCACCTTTACTGTAATCTAAGGACGAATGAGAAGGAAAGAAAGCACTTCTGTTCGGTACTTGAGGATAGTGACCAAAAATCAGGGAGGTTTAGATTAAGTAAAGTGGGATTGATAGCGGGGTACAGTTTTTGAGCGAAAAATCCTGATATTTTTGTTGTTTTATTTATTTATTTTTTACATCACTAACGGTGCTTTTATGTACGAAGAGTCCGTTTTTTGTGGGATAGCCGCTTTTCAACTATTAACTCGTGCGTACGATTCGTAAAGCAGCTAGAAAGGTTACTAAATGAATATATCATGGCATGAGTAGGGTTTTTTCGCGAAAACGCTTCTAGAATTGGAGGTATCAATACCTCAAGTTTGTGGGAAAGTCTAGTCGTTTCAAATAGAGGATTGTCAGTAAATGCTCCAACATGTAGGAAAGAGTTAATTGCCTTTGTGGCGTTCATGTTCTTTTATGTGATGTCTGCATATGAGTATGTCTATAGCAATTTTTAAAGATATGGGAAGGAGAAAATATGGGAAGGAGAAAATTTCGATTGGCGTGCCATTGAAGTAATGAAGAAAGAAGTATATAGTACCATCGATGCTCATATCTGTCCCCTGAGATGCTATAACTGTGTCAGTTAGTTCGATGACCATTCAGAGCTCAACCCAAGCCTTCATCCTGCCATTCAATGTCAGCGTACTGTAGAAACTGGTGCTTTTCACCAGTTGGGTTTGCGCTGTTGCCCCTACCCCGGCACCCCCTTACAGCATTCCTGCTGGTGAAGAAATTAGTAATCTTTGCCTGTTTTCTACGTTTAGGAGGTTGCGGGCCTGCATTGGTTCTGATTCCGGGCACTGAGAGATTCTCTTTGAATCTTGCCGCTTTTGCGTATGATTATTAAGATTTTAACATTATATGATCGCGTATCGGGGGCCCCCGGGATATACAATATAGTAGAGTTCATGTGTATGTATATCAATAGGCAGCGCAAGCGTGCAACTATTATAATAAAAAGCGGCCCGCGAAGTTATTAATTTATATTTGGGGGTGGGGGGGGGCACGTACCCCGAGTGCCCCCCTCCCCCCCATGGATCCGCCGCTGGCCTGTGTAATTCCTTTGTACTCTGTAACAGCTGTAGAACTGACAATCATTACTTGTATTAGGACTGAACCATTAGAAGACACCTTTCCCAAGGACCAAGCAACAGATAGATTCTTTGGCAATCTGACTGTAGCAGGTTCTACCAACCCTTCCTCTACTGCTTCTGTGCCAGACCCACCCAGATACGTCATACATACTCAACTCGCAAGGAGACAGATCTGATATGTGGCATATGCATCCTTTACCAAGTTTCATGCCAGTTTTAATTGCATGTGTTGAATATGTTTAGCAGTAATAGGTGACCAGCAGGTGTTTGTTCTTGCACAATCTGACATATACAAGTGATTACAACATTCTCTATACATTGTGGTATATAGGAATCAAAGGTGACTGTGGTGTAAAAAGCATAAGAACAAGGCTTCTGATTGAAAAGATCTATATTAGCACACACAGTTAAATATGACAACATGCAGCTTTTTACATCACCATCGCCTTTGATTCCTACTCAGGTGTGTTAAGACTGACTACACTTAAAATATTTAAATGGCTGCCAAAGGAAGCGTATATCCATACACAGACTTTACCACAGATTAATAATGTCCAATACACTTTGGATTGATAAAGCGTAATTAATATATAATGTCATTTCTATGACAACCATTACACACGGTGAAATATTTGACTTGAATGTTAGAATTGAAAACCCGGGTGATAAAAGAATAGTTTTTTGCATGTTTCTGCAGTTCTTCTACTTCTGGGATACCCATATTTAATCATTATACGAGGCTTTTAGATCACTATTTCGAAATGCTTCGAGCGCTTGCAGACAAACATTAGAACTGCGAAAAATTAAGCACAGAATTCATCATTTTCGTTGTGCAATTTATGCAAACGATGTTACATTTTGTTGTGCCCACCCACAATAGTTAGACCAGAATCAAATAAACAATATATACCTGTTTTTGGCCACCAACAACGACATTAAATCACCCGGGTTTTGCGAAAACGCAAAGAAACACCCCCATATTTCGGAACGCGATGCAATAAACTACTAAGGTTGCTATGACAATTATCAATTGATTTAATTTGCAGGATCATTGAACAAAGATTTGATATAAAGAGAATAGCTACAAAAAGTACCCAAACAGAAAAGCAGCATGTTGTAATGTTTGAATTTGCAGAAAATTCAAATTCCAAATATAGTGTAGCCAGTCTTAACATACCTGAGTATATGCCACCAACCTTCTTGTATAGAGAATGTTGTTATGACTTGTTTCATTAATTTTTTAAAAATTTATTCTCACGCTTCAGTATGTTAAAAATTACATTTTTTTTTCATACCATGAAAGATTCATGGATGCCATAGTATCAGAAAAGTAATTACTGTGGTTATCATGCCATTAAGCGGTAGTGATGATAGTGTGTAGTTGGCCATACAGGTGGTAATCGCTCTGATCTGATAGTGACCACACACACTATCTGATCAGAACTTATCCAGTAGGTGGGCTAGCCTAACTAATAGTAATATTGGAATACAACTCTCTTTTTAAAAATCGCGCACCGTTGTATGGACCACACTGACTTAAACTGTTTGTTTGATTGCCCACTGCTTTAGTTTAGTCCTCTGCATGGACGGGAGGCAACTGATGCGTAACAAATGTTTCCTTCTGCAGATGTAGGTGTACAAGAGAAGAAAAGCATTCTTTAATGAGAAAGTTGGTGGGATATAGGAATTGGAGGCAACGGTGGTGTAAAATGGAAGGGAACAAGGTTTTGGGAAAAGAAAAGTGAGACTAAAATCCTGTATTTAGCACGTGTAAATGTAACAGAACCAAAAGAAGTGCTAAATATAGGATTTTTGTCTCATTTTTCTTTTCCCAAAACCTTGTTTCCTTCCATTTTACACCACCTTTGCCTCCAATTCCTATATCCCACCAACTTTCTCGTTAAAGAATGTTTTTCTTTACTTCTTTCCTCTATTTTTTAATTATCATTTCTTATTGATTATTAATACTGGCAAGTGCCCCCCCCCCCCCTTCAATTACCGTCATGAGCAGACGCCCGCTTTTGTTTGGGATCACTGTAAGGAACGCGGGAGAATTCTAACTCGTTGTCTCGTTGTTTAGCTCTCCTCTTTTGTTTGCACAATTCTAAGTATACGTAAATGTCGCCATGGGAACGCTTCAATTTAACACTCCGCATTACGTAATGGTTACGTATGTCAGTTTATGCTTTATTCATACGTCTGATACTTGAAGATGTCCTTCCAGGAGATTCTAAAGCAATTGGTATAATTGGCGCTCTTTAAAACCATTCCTATTGGGAGTTATACTCACCTGAGAAGAAGACGAAGACGACGACGTTGACGACGGAGAAGATTTGGCCTGGGGACTAGGTAAAACACGAACTTTTTTGTTCTCTTAAAGCAAACAGTTTGAAGACTGGAATAAAACATTAAAATGACCGTCTTTGTCTTCTGGTTCGATAGCAACAAAGAGCAACACTATCCATTTCTCAGTATGCGAGTTATACGCGGTTCGCGTTTATAAAATGATATTCATGACCCGGGTCAATTCCTACATAGGAACTACTATCATAGTTCCTGATGAGTGGCTAGTTGTTGCCTGTGTCATGATATAGATTATCCCCCGTAACAATTGATCCTCCTGGTAATCTATTCCGGAATTGTTTATTCCCCCGGATAAATTATTCCAGAATAGTTTATCCTCCCTCGGAATAATTTATCCCCCCCCCTCCCTCCCAAAAAAAAAACAATTTAAATGTGTGCTGTGTGTGTGTGTGTGTGCATGCCGGTGTATGTGTGTGCGTGTGTTTGTGCAACCAGAGATACATGTATTCATATTATCTGTGGTGCAACGTACATGCATGCTTTGTCGTGTGTGTATGTTTGTGTGCTAGCGCAGGCGTGTGAATACCACAGGATCGATATGGTTAAACTTTGTGCAACTAACCTTTTGAAAGTATAAAGTTATCAGCAATGTATCATTTCATTACGCAAACAAAAGTAACAATCAGGGCATAATGTTTTCCATGTACTGTAATAACTTGTTGCTTCATCCCTTGAACGTTTCAGAGAAATCAACCAGATCATCAACTTCATACATATAATAGACGCCTGTTAGGATATTATTTTTAAGGTAGTAGTACCCATAACGTGGTTTTTTTGGAAAAAAAGTTGGTAAGATCCACCTTATTGTTTAAGATATGCCACCTTGATATCATTTGGATAAGTAACGTATTTAACCGAGCGCAATGCCTTAAACTTTGGCATCCGCCATCTTGTAATTCGCGCACGCATGCGCAGTTTGAGTCCGCCATGTATTTTGGGGTCTGAATTATTAAAATACGTCATCAACAATTGGTAGTTCTGTTCAAGTACCGTATATGATTCGGAGAGAATCCACCTTATTGTTTAAGATATGCCACCTTGATTGCATTTCAATAACGCGCAGAAACACTAGCACCGCTTGTTTTACGAGCACCTTGAAATACGAACGGTAAAAACTCTTTTTCCTGCACATTCAGGACAACAGACCTTATGATCAAGTGCTGAGTATATTATTACGATAGGAGCTAAGCACCAAGAAGAGCGTACGTGTAGGAAAATATCTTGTCCTTGTTTTCAAAATAAGTTACTTTTTTCTAAATAGCTGAAAACCGAAAATCTATCTATTAATAACATTTCAATTTCAAGGTACAAATATGGCGTCCAGGGATGCATAACTTTGTAAAAAATTGCTGTACATTTGTGGACAAGGGTAGTAACGTTATCGATGCACCAAAAGGACAATAAAGTAATGAAGAACGTGTAATCACGATAAAGTAGCTGTTCTGGAATGCCCAGCATGAGTAATCCATGAGTAGCCTAATTATTTCACCCTGAAACGATGGTTAGTATAAGCTTTGGCACAAACCTACTGCTCCGTTTCGAAACGAATGCACCAAACGAAAGAAGATATTATTTCATATTTATCCTCCAAATTTGGTGATTTTTAAGCACTACAGTTTTCAACAAACCAATTATAAAGTTTTGTTCTTAGAATATTTGTACCATTTTTACTGCTCATCTAATAACTGTCAAAATGATACGGTCCTCTAAGATGCTCTCAGGCTACAAGCTAGTATGATTTTTTTTTCAAATTCCAGGAGGGTACCCTATCACCTTAAGTCACACAATTTACTACATCTGGATACAAAACATCTAGGGCAATTAAGGATTTTTGCTCTGTTGCCTCCATAACCCTCATCGATGGCAATACCGTACAGAAAATGCTCAACTGCATCCACCTACTTTGGTAATTAAAACTGGGCTAAACCTTGTTGTTAGTTATCACCATTTTTTGTGTCTCGTCTGGAATTGGCATACTATACAGTAGTGGTCAAAATAAACTTGACGTTGTTTGTAATGCCGTTACAGTTGCACGGTCGTTTTAAAAGACCGCACGCTTGTCCAACTGTACTGTACGCGGGCGCCTGTAGTTTACACCTAATTAACAAGTTCTTTGATCGCCGTTTGCGAACACCGTTTGCTAGAACGTTGTCACTGTTTGCGAGCATGTTTCTACATGCGCATTTAGAAGCTTAACGCTTCGGTGATGTTTGCCCTTGCCCACTCTAATCCTTCCCTTTATTAGCTTCTCGGGTCATTTGGCAATAGGCGCAACCGTGGAATGTCCAGCCAAGTGCCTGTCTGCAGTGAAGGACAGTGCGTATAGAGAGCACATGTAGTGTCCCTTGGAATGAAGGAGACGATGGAGCTGAAGTGGCTGAAGTGCTGATGTCTCATCGTCCTCTCTCATCTGCTGTTCGATGATTGCTTTAATGGCTTCCGTGACTGACTTTTGAATTTAGTCTGCTTCCTTGTCTTCAACAGATGGAGCCAGTTGTCGCATACCTCTTCATAAAGTCGTGGATTCCTTGTCTTGAAGCTAACATCCCTTCTTTTTCAATCGTTGGAGCTTTTTTAAAAACATTTATGGTGGAAGAACACTGGCCTGTGTTCAGTGGAAAGATGTTTCTGGTCATTCTAGCGGTGGTTCGTGGTTGAGGCGCGGTGGTTGTTATCCGACCATTATCACAAATGAATGATTTCTTCGCTAGCTAGAAGAAAACATTCATGTTGCGATAATGGCAGATAACAACCACCACGTCTCTAACACAAACCACCACTAGAATGACCAGAAACATCTTTCACTGAACAGCGGCTTATCTGCGGCTTCATATATCACAATAAACCCATTTCTGATTGCTTTAGTCCGCTGTACCAATATTATTATGTGAGGAATGTCGAAGCGTTCATAGTTACGTTGACACATAATCAAAACGTTGTAGTAGTTTTTTTAAACGGCATGGTGACGCAACATAGATTTCGTTGACACAAAGTGTCAATAAGATTTTCTATGTTCTATAAAACGGCATGGAACGGTACACCCCTTGAACTGTAGTACTCACACCGTGCGATTGCAGCGGCATTATAAAAAACGTCAAGTTTATTTTGACCACTACTGTACTTAATCTCCAACTTTAAACTCTCCTTGCCTTTTCTATCATACTGCCTTTTCTGGGTGGCCTGAGCTTGCTGAATGTTCTTATATGAGCTTTACTTCGTTTATCTCCATAAACCTTTAATCTCCATCGCCCTACGCGGGGGATTATCGTCCTATGCGTAGGACGCAAGTTAACTCTTGAGCGTCACTATTGCAATACGGGTGACGTTGTTAATTGCCAGCTATGTTTTTAATTATGGCTACCCGTAGCTTATTAGTCGCCGTTCTCGAAGAATGACACTGTTAGCTTACTTAAAGATATTACTATGATATAAAAGCATTTTATGATGTTTTATTATGTTTATTTTGATATATTTGGTGTACTAACTTAATAAACAATGGTTTTTAACAACACTCGATATAGGAGGAGCCAAGTGGGCCGGGATTTGAAGCCTTCGTATCGTGTAAACTATAAAACAGAAGACGAAAACACGTTATTTTTATTCCCTGGTGTTATTTCTAAGGTCCAGGTGTTTAAAAAGGCTTTGCTCTCCCCTATTTTAGTAGAACAAGCGGGTGCGTATTCAAAGCCGCCAGTAACGATAGAGGCGCCATTACACGTACACCTGCAGCTGTTAGTTCCTGTTTTCCTTTTTGTTAAAACCAACACTCCAGTCATAGCACCATGTCCTTAGGGCTTTTTGGTGCACAAAGTGTGTAACCATGCGACACTAATTAGTTTTCAAATACGTGTGCACATAAATGTGCACTTGGCGGTGAACGCTGGGTGCAATAATTGCACATAAATGTGCACTTGGCGGTCAAAGAGTTAAAATTAATTTTTAGCAAACTCATATGGTCTAAGAACAAATCAAAATGTCATTGTACTGTAGAAATGGTTATTAATTCAGAAAATATTTTTACTTCTTGCAATTGTTCAAAGATTGTCAAATACAATCAATACTGCATTGCTAAAATATGTATTTGCTGTAAATCGCAAAGCAACTTAAAGTACTAAAAAGTAATGCTGGGAAGATCAGTGTAACATGTTAAAAGAAGGAGGTAGTAAGACAGGTCTTTTGCAATAAGCATATAAAAAAGTACATTTTAGATTTGGAAATTGCTAGCTCCACAAGCTTATGAATGATAGGTATTTGTCAGATGCATGTTGTGAGATAGCCAAGTGAATGGACAAATTTTTGAAAACGTACGGTGTGTTTTCGGTAAAAATGGCAAAACCAGTTAGAGTTAAAACACTGCCATAGAATGTATATAGTAGCACACACATCATGCTTCAAAAAACATTCAGAAACAGTTAAACTTGTCGTACTTTTTGCTGTGACAAATAAATTCTCTACATAATGCATTTTTAAGAACCGTATCTGTTTATTGGCATCGTGTAACCAAGGGTGTGATTTCAAAAATAGACTGACAATTGGTAAATTTAGCACGATAGACACATCAAACAGCAGTGGAGAAATGGATGCCAAAAAACTGCATTTCTATTTATAATGAATTTTCAAATATTGGTCCTACGCATAGGACTTGGACCTGGAGAATTAAGGTTAACATTTCCATACAGTGGACACCATCACACCTGCTCCTATAATATTTGTGTTGTAAACTTCTTTACTTGAATTTATTTCAATAACTGAAGGCTAAAATGCAAATCTGAAAACTCACATTTAGTGCACAACTATCTAGCAATATATATTGAAAGGAAAAAAGCATCACGTGATTGTTTTTGTTATTAATTCTTGTATTGACTACAGTACTACAATAGTTGCAAGTTGAATTTCTCCCCATGTAGGCAATGAATCATAACCAAATTTGCAGTATAACTAAAGACCAAGTAGTTACAACCTTTGGCTACGTCGGTTTTTCATGTTTGGTAAATAGTTATGGTTTTATCGAGATAGAAGTGCGTTTTTAGTTACTAAAGGCTTAGGGATGCCGTTTTGTAGGATGCTCTTTCTATGCTGAAAGAATTAGTTTCACAAGTAGTCAAATGTTAGGTCTATCGCAAAACCGCTACCAAGCTGTTCCTTTACCTATCTGACAGAAATGCATGCCATTTTTCTGTACATTTAAGCATCCATTACATGTCATACAATACTGTACATAATATACTTATGAATATTTTCTCTCATGAAAGCCACGATGATCAATTAAGGGCTCCTCCCCTGTGTCTTCCCACGCTGCGGCCCACCTTTTTACTGTACATGAGCTGATTGAAAACATTTTGCTCACTCTGGCTTGGGCATCACTGGGTGATACGCTTTCTGACAGTTCCAGATAATACATTCGCAAGGCTAGTGTTCGAGCATCTGTGTCTGGCAGATTGGGCAGGAATTCACTCAAAGATTGGAACTCCTTGTTGGCAGCTTCTTCAATAGCTGATCGGGTCCTCTTTGTCGGTTCATCGTATCGATGTTGCTAGGTCGCTTGTTCCACCTCGCCTTGTTACCAGCTGCAGTTTCCTCTCGGTCTTCGACGTGCCTTGAGATCTTTCCAAGTTGATGCTGCAGATTTACTAGCTGCTCTATGCGCGCGGCTGGAAGAGGCGGCATAGCTAGCTTGGTTCTGAAAAGAACCGATTTTGCACTTTCCAATGACAACTTTGTTAGACATATCAACAATGCGATAATTTTAATATATTCATAGGGAAAGTGTCACGTTTCAAATGCGATTCATTGAAGAATTGCAGAAATGGCAGTGGTTTTCAGCCATTTGTGTTTAATAAGACTTTTTCAGCGGCAAAGTAGGGGCTATTACCTCATAAGAGCGGTTTTGCAATAGACCTAACATTTGACTACTCATGAAACTAATTCTTTCAGCGTAGAAAGGGCGTCCTCTGTATTATTGCCATCTTCATCTTGTTGAAACGTATATGTGTTGGCAGATCTAGTTCAATAGGTAGCCTTGCTTTCACACCATAAACAAGTTCAAATGCATGGGGAATACAGCGATGATGATTGCATGGATGAGTGATAACTTAGCAATATAAGATCCAAATCGTCTTCCCAATTCAGCTCTCCACCATCAGATAACTTACTTAAACAAGCACAAATTGTTGGATTAAATCTCTCTGTAAGGCCGTTACTTTGGGGATGGTATGCAGTACAGATGTGTTGTGATATTCCTAAGGTACTGCAGAATCTTATCATTGAGCTTATTACAAAATTTGCCTCCCTGGTCTGAAATTATGGTTACTGTTACCCCAAACCTTCTTATCAACTTTTTAAGGCACCTAAACACTGTAATTGCGTCTTTATTAGGTATAGTATATACGTCTGCCCATTTTGTCAGATACTGTCATTACCATCAGATAACAGACATTGCATGACACCTGATAATGGACCCATTTCCCATTGAGCAAATGCTTGGTTAGGAACTCCTACTGGATAGAGATTTGCTGTCTTCTGGGGCATTTTGTTTCGTTTTTGGCAAACAAGTCAGGTGCTGCAATATTCAGCTACATCTTAGTCATGCTTTTCCAGTAATACCGCACAGCTACCTTCACTAGCTTGTAATAAGAATCCTGATGTATACACAGTCAGTGGAAACATTAGTGATATACAGGCACTTAATATTTTTGAAAGCGCTAGCAGCAGTGCATGTGGTGCTTACGTTTTATGAACACCAAAGTGACCCCCTGCTGGATCTTTCATCCATTTAATCACTCGGCACCTGCTTTGAACCTCAGCTCACATAGACGAAAACGCTCAAGTCTTATGTTTCTTCCGCCTGTTGGTCTTAAACTGAAGACCGTCATGAGTGGCGAAGTCTTCGCATTTCTTGCGATATGCCCTTTTTGCTTCCTTATCTTTAGATTCTTCTACCCTCCGAGGCCAAGTTCGGTGCTTATCGTCTTTGCTCTCAAGGAAATGAACCATATCGTTGTATTCTTCACCATCCATCTGACAGCTGCTGTGCTTTGTGTGCGGTAAACAATAACTGTTCACGTGGTTATGTAAATATATGTTTGGGATTGGAGGGGGGGGGCCCCCCTTCAATTACCGGACGCCTGCTTTTGTTTGGGATCACTGTACGGAACGCGGGAGAACTCTAACTCGTCGTCTCGTCTTTGGAGGTATTCCTCTCATTGTTTAGCTCTCCTCTTTTGTTGACGTGAAGGCATTGGCATTTTGAAAGAAAAAAAAACATCGCTAGCCAAAAGTGGTGAACAAAACTGCAATCAAATGAAATCCCACCTGTTTATAACACTGCACAATTCTAAATATACGTAAATGTCACCATGGGAACGATTAAACAGAGCACTCCATATTATGTAATGATTACGTATATCCAGTTTTATGCTTTATTCATATATCTGATACCTGAAGATATCCTTCCAGGAGATTCTAAAGCGAATGGTATAACTTGCACTCTTTAAAACCATTCCTATCCCGAGTTACACTCACCCGAGAAGAATAAGAATTAGAAGAAGACGATGACGACGGAGAAGAATTGGCCTGGGATGCATTTGAAGACTGGAACAAAACATTAAAATGACCGTCTTTGCCTTCTGGTTTGATGGCAACAGAGAGCTAAACTATCCGTTTCTTGGTACGCGAGTTATACGCGGGTTGCGTTTTTGTAATGATATTCACGACTTGGGTCAATTCCTATATAGGAACTACTATTGTAGTTTCTGATGGCATCAAACATATGGACACACTTTTTAATAGTCTAAGTTTGTACAGCACAAAATTTAAAGAGTATCACAATTGTGATAAAAGAGGGAGGCATTTCTTGTAATTGCAACTGCTTTGGAAACAGTGGGCAGGCCGGCCTAACCACTTACCATGTTGAATGCCAGTATTTTACAGAGCTATTTTCATTGAATACATGATATACTGCTTTTTCAGAATGGGGGAGGGTTGGTATGCTCCGTATCTCTGCCGGTTTATTACTCTGTCGCTTCCTTATAATCAGGGCTAATAAAATAGCTGCACACGCTGATCTAGTTCTATCAGTGTTGACATCCATGTTGTTGATGGCGACTTTTCATACTTATGTAGATCACGTGCATTATTCAGTACTCATCTGCCAATATAGCCACAATCGACAAGTTGCATGCGACAAGTTGTACAATGTATGTTTGATTATTCCACTGTCTTCACCTTAGATGACTATGTCACATGAGTATAAATGCTATGGCGAAGGTGGCAAAGAAGTGACCCGCAAGGAGCTGAACAAATATAATTGCGTAATCTGTATGAAATTTCTTCAAAATCCATATCAACTTTTCTGCGGAGATAGGGTTTGTGCGAAGTGTCTCCCAACAAGGTAAGATTGGGGATTGAACATACTGATGGCTGCATGTCAATCATAGCTGTACTTGTACTTGCTGTAAGGACATAACATTACTGTGCTTTTTCGGATTGGCCATTCATTCTTAACTACACAGGAAAAAGTTTCAAAATCCCAGCATTGGGTTTTGGGTTGGGTTTTTAACAGAAAGCCATCCTGGAATTGAGTGTCCAGCATGGGAATATCGCAAAAACCATCCTGGGATTTGGTGTCTAGGGTGGGAATAGCTTAAAAACCATGCTGGGTTTGTCAAACAAAAACCATGTTGAAGCAATGAATAAGAATGAGCTCAACATGGTTTTTGTTCGACAAACCCAGCATGGTTTTTAGGCTATTCCCACCCTGGACGCCATATCCCAGGATGGTTTTTGCGATATTCCCATGCTAGATGCTCAATTCCAGGATGGCTTTTTGTTAAAAACCCAACCCAAAACCCAAGGCTGGGATTTTGAAACTTTTTCCTCTGCTATACAAGGCAGTGTCCTTGGTGTCTTATCTTTCAATCACCTTCAAAAGCTTTGTTTAACGTAAACAACACAGTTTTGTTCACTAATTGAGATACAAGCGCACTTTGGAAAGGGCGTGCTCCTACAACACTAGCAACTGGGTGCTTCAGGAAAACAGTAAGCCATTAGAAAACTGATGACCACATTGTTTCCCCATTTTTTTAAACACGCCTTTTTAACATGCTAGGTTAAGGAAGGACTATAATCAACATAGCTGCACCCCTAAAAGCATGATTGGACGGAACCCATCTAATCAATTTATATTCCAAATGGCATTATCTGGCAATAAACTGTTCACAGTATAAACACGAGCTTTACCTTATAAATGCAAACTACTTCATGTATGTAATGCGAATCAGTGTATCATGGGTCCTTTTTTCTTTGGTTCATATAGGTCATTTACTTGTAAAAATTGTGATGCCATTATTGATCCTGCGAATCGAGATGAGGTTAGTATACATACATACATACATACATACATACATACATACATACATACATACATACATACATACATACATACATACATACATACATACATACATACATACATACATACATACATACATACATACATACATACATACATACATAATAATAATAATAATAATAATAATAATATTCCATCGCAACTGTACATATACATGTCTTACACGCATACAATACAATCACGTTTGGGGAGAAGAAACAGTGGGGGACACAAATATAGTTGTAACGTCCACGCAAGACACCAACACAACACCATATACTACGCCCTTCGAAACTTGGGCTTTATTTGCTCAGTGGAGGCGTCCGTTCATATTTTCAAACCAACAAATCGTTCAATCTCCTATTTCAACTCCAAACAGCTTTCACACACACTAGGACACAAACTTTCTCGTTTATGAGACGTAGCAATGTTGCCGGTCAGTGATTTGGTAGACGCGATGGAAAAAAAAACGTGTAGCTCCAGATAGAGCGCACCACTCAGGAACTGTCTTCTCGAGAAGAGCCGAATAGATCTCAGATGGTAGTGGCATGATGGGGCCAGCGAACAAACCACTTTACATGTGGCAGCGTAGTAATAGGAACGGGGGCAAGGGAGAAAATCCAATGCCATGAGCCGACCATCTACGCGCCACGCGGATGTACATACATACAATACATACATACATACATACATACATACATACATACATACATACATACATACATACATACATACATACATACATACATACATACATACACATACATACTGTACATACATACATACATACATACATACATACATACATACATACATACATACATACATACATACATACATACATACAGTTTCAAGCTAATTTTCAACACGTCCTTTTTAATAAATTAATATCTGACGACTTTTCATAATCAGAAACATGATATCATGTTAACTGTAGTATTGGCCCGTAAGTTGGCAAGGACCCTTACTGCTACACTTGTTTGAAAGCTCAACTCGAGCTTTCACTGAAACTTAACAGTTTGGCGTCTGTTTCGCTCTGGATAACTCCTAACAGTCTGTTCAATTGTGCCTGGTGCTCTTGTAGAGAAAGTGCTGGCAGTAGTACGGGAGGTGGTGGTGGCACTAAGTGCACTAGTACTGGAGGTGCATCAGTATCAAAGTGCTCAACAAGTGGAGACTCACACTGCACTTGATGACGTGACTTGACTCTGTTTATGTTGTGTATGTGTACTGCAGTTCAAATCTTCATTAAATGATGGTTGGATACGAGGCTGTAGACTAATCACATGTACGACTTTTGTCTTTTTTCCATTTGTGATCTCCATGGTGGCAGGTGTTTTCATGGTTTTCACTTTCCATTTCCCTTCCCATCGTAGTTCCCAGCTTTCCTGCCATTGGAATAGATAGCCGAGTAGGATCATGTCAGTTCTGCATGCGTATCTCAAATCCTTGACATACTTAGCTTTCCTGCCATTGGAATGGATAGCCGAGTAGGATCATGTCAATTCTGCATGCATATCTCAAATCCTTGACATACGTAGCCACATTGTAGAGGTACTAAAGACATGTTGAAATCTAAGTAATTGAGTCTCTCGTCTTTAACACTTTCAAATTACACTTAATTGAAATTTTGACCCTCTATCTTAACATTTGAAGCATGGGCGTTTCCACATGTAGATTATTGAGGGTTGATGATTCTGGAAAAAAGCAATACACTATTTTGTATAGCATGCCATTACAAATGTTACTTCCATATAAGGTTATTGTTGATATAGATTTATTGCATGTTGCAAACACAAATTCAGTGACGTTCATAAAGATTCTCAACCATAAACAATAACCTTATATGGAAGTAATGTTTGTTTAAACCCCACATCCTCTTATATTTTGCTTAATAACTTAATAGTCTTGGCAAAGGCCTGCTGATGAAACCAGTATAAATTTCATGATAAAAGCTGGTGTCACTTTTATTCAAACTAAAATACAAGTTGCTAATCATGAAACATAACCATATGACAGTTTGATAATCCTAATTTATTTATGGATATAATAGCATGCTGTGCCATAAAAGTGCATTGATTTTTCCTGAATCATCAACCCTCAATATCTACAAGTAGAAACACCACGTTTTGAACAATAAATGGTCAAAATTATAATTTGAAAGTGTTAAAGGTGAGAGATCCAATAACTTAGGTTTCATCATGTCTTTAGTACCTTTACAATGTGGCTAAGTATGAAAAGGATTTGAGATGCTCTTGCAATATCTTGCGAGAACTGACGTGATCCTACCCAGCCGTACTTAATCTCCAATCTTGAAACTCTGTCCTGCTGAATTTTGATCATAGTTCCTCCTTTGGCACTGTGCAGCTTCCACAATATGTCCCTCCACTTTCCTGGAGTTCAGCTATCTTAGCTTGAAGGATTCCTTGGTACTGTAGACCATCATAACCAGTCAGGGAAGAGAAGGTACCAGCTTTAAGTTGTCTGCCATACAATAGTAGGAAGGGTGATGTCCCAGTTGAACTGTGTGTTGCTGTCCAATAAGCATATACATGTAGTGCCCGGAGTAAGTGATCGATGTTCAACCATTCCATCTCGCTCAGGGTGGTAGGCAGTTGTGTGACTCTCTTTGATATCAAATGCCTCAAGAGTTGGATGAAAAAAGGTGCTCTCAAAATTCCGACCTTGATCCCATGTGTGCAAAATAATTTCACCGTTTCTTTTGTAATTTTTGTCGTTGTCTGGTCAGATAAGGGAATTGCCTCTGACTGGCCACTTTGTGCCTCCTGGCGTACCCTTTCATGTTCCTAGGTGACCTGCCATTGGTAAATTGTGACAGTCTCTCAACACCTGTCAGTGCATAGTGTTGTGGGGATCGTGACACACCACCCTGGAAGAGGGGTTTGATGTATTGTTGCAGTCTAATTGGACACTACCCAGAGGCTATGAATATAGACGTTCCTGGTTGGTCAAGCAGAAGTCAGAAGGTATCCTCTGTCGTTGGGCTCTTGCTGTCCAGGAGTATGATTATTCCATCGTTTATGGAAAAGGGGTTTCAAATGGTAATGCAGATGCGTTGTCACGCTGGAGGGATACAGACCACATCATTGTTCACTCAGACCTAACCACTATTCATTCCGGCTTGGAAATTGTGGACATCAGGCAAGCACAGCAGAAGGATGCAGTGATACTGAAGTTATAAAAGACACTAGAAGTATCTTTACGCTCACATTCTACAACTTTGGTTGCAGTCATATGCAGAAAATATAGGGGCCCAGGACCTACCTGTTAACCTATTATGGCACTTATCCTCCCTATGGTGTCTACATGTATATGCGGAGGTGGAAGTGATCTGCTGGAGCAGGAGTGGTATAGTAGGAACTTGATCTGTTTGGAGGAACAAGCAGACACAACCGAGACCGCCATCCACTCGTGGTGGGCATCAAGTAGTACGATGAACTACTTGCCCATGAAAGATCCCACAAAATCAATGTGATGACAATACCACGGGCTTGGGGGGAACTCTCAAGGGTGAAGTGGCATTATACGTGGGGATTTCCTGTTGGCTTGACACTCTTGGCAAACATTTTACTTGCCTCTTCAAGTTACCATCGATCCCAGGGCACCATACAATACCCTTTGCCAGGGCCTTCATCTGGGTAATGGCTAGGTGGGAGTATGCAACATTTCCAGAACTGTCTATTTGCTGGGTTTGGGTAGCTATGTTCTGTTTCACCACCACAGTATCCATCCTGAACACTCAACTACATTTCTCTGTTTTTGAAGGGTTGAAAGTCAGCATTCTTTTCAACTGCCTCCAATTCCCATGGAAGACTAAACCTTGCACATGTGGTAGCACTGGGTCTTTGTCATTCCATTGTAGACATCACTGGACCACCTCTGTCCAAGGCCTGGAACATCAAGGTAGTATCTCCATGTAGAGGCGTACTAGAAGGTGTTTCTTCCAGTGGTAGCATGCTCAATACGTCGTTACCTGGCTGGCCTTGAATACTATATCATAGCTGTGAGCACTCAGTGCAAGAGCCCAATGCTGGATGCAAAAGGAGGCCATCATCATTACTGGGTGGTCAGCACTAACAAGGTATTGGAGCTGTTTGTGGTCCGATAAGAATGTGATATTCCTAACCAGGTATTGGGTGAATTTGCGTATTCCAAACACGACCATCACTCCTTCCTTCTCCAACTTAAGAGTACTGTAATACTCGCTGAACACATTGTTTGTTTGGAATCGCTGTGGTAGCAAAAGTAATATTAACACACAATAGCAAGTTACAACACCCAAGGACGCCACAACACTAGAACTAATCTGGCAGCCAATGGAAGTTGCAATTTCAAACTTCTTGGGTGCACCAACTTCGAGAACCTTGCATCCGGCACTTAAAAGGGTCCATTAGCTCACATGTATTGTGTTCTTGATAGTTCCACTAACAGTACTTCCCGATACATAGATTTTTTATAGCCAAATTGGCTAATTAGTCATTTTTGTAATAGCCATTTTACTTTTGCAGTAAACAATAATGAAATCAACCTATCAAAAATGAAACAATATTGTGAGTCTACCATTTCTAAACCGCAATGTACATGTGCACTCAATTAAGCTTGCGTACATGATATTCATACTAATTATCGAATTGCCCAAACGGCAAATCCAAGATGCTTAAAATCACTGAAGAAGCATTTCTATTGCCAATGGCGAATTTGGCGAGCGTGTCGGGAAGCAGCCGAATGTGAACATGAATATTCAATTACTAAAAGTTCTTCTTTTCCACTGGTATCAATGTTATGGAAACGAATGCAATGAGTCTGTCTGCCCCATCCTTCAAAGAAACGAAAACGATCACCTGATATGGTGAGGCATCACAGGCCAGCAGTAACTTTTTCTCCATGTCAAAATGTGTTAATACTTGCATTGATGCTAAAAGCTGCTTTGTCTTTGCAAATAATGCCTGTCGTTCTTTTTCTCACATCCCTTTTGTGTCCTTTTTCATTTTCAGCAGGGTTTGAAGGGGTGTTAAAACTTGCCAAGTATGTCAAGAACCTGCCATAGTATTTCAGTAAATGTCACATTCTGCAGGGAGAGGGGGGCATTTGCAACTACTTTCATCTTCTCTTCTGTTGGTTGAACATCTTTGGCTGAGATGAGATATTCACCAGTCAATACGATGAATGCATCTGAAGCATCAGACCCACTTCCTGAAAACTTGTCAACACTCTTTCCATTGTTCATAAGTGTTCCTCCTCTGAGTCCCCTGACACTAACATGTCTGTCCTAAAACTTTGGGAATGTCACACAACAGTGTAGAGTATCCGTGGTACATTTAAAAATGGCCAGGGCTGACAACACTCTGAAGGGCAAACAATTGTAGCTAAACAAAATAGTGATGTAGGCCATTGAGTCCTCATTTAGCTTGCAAGACTTAAGGTTTATAAAGGAGTGCAGGAAGTTCCATGCCCCCACCATCACCCATTCCCTATCCTATTTTTAGGCTCCTTACGCCCACTTTCACTTGAAATTCTGGATTACTTTATCCCTGCCCTGTTTGTAATTGTGTTGTAGCATTTTCTGCTATCGTTTTTCTGATTTTCACTAGCAGAGCATTTGCATATGTATTCTCATGACTGTGTGGTGTTTATTTCTTCTGCAGATATTTCTAGATAGAAGTTGCCAACATGAAATGCGCACTCTAAAGATTATGTGTTATTGTGGTTGGACTGGGGCACCTGAAGGTTTTCAAGTGAGATGTATATGATACTACATTAGTATTTTGCAACACTGGTTTTTCATCTGAATCTACTAGCTCTGGATGTTAGGGCAACTGTACATTGTATACATTATTTCAGTAGGCATTACAATATTTCAGCTACATATATCACATATCCTACCTACCCTAAACTCAGTTTGTTAAGACAAGCTATGGTTAAAATATTACAATGCCTGCCAAAGGAGGCGTTAATTCTTACTTGTGGCTTTGCCGCACGATTCATAATTGCTACTACACTTAGGATTGATATCAGTTTTTTTTTTAATAGTAGTTATGCGAGGCGAAAATGTCTCATGAATCATTGAAAACCCAGATGATTATGTTTTCAAGTTCCACAATACACTTCTTTAACTCTTTGAATGTCAATACGAATGATGTAGTTAATTGATTATTCACCAGCAAATGTTTTAAAATATGGATACCAGTTTCTTATATAGGAATCAAAGGTGATGGTAGTGTAAGGAACAAGGCTTCTGATATTGAAAAGGAATAATGAATCTATATTAGCAGCATGTCATATTTAACTAGGTGGGCTAATATAGGTCTTTTTCATTATTCTTTTTCGAAATCAGAAGCCTTTTTTACATTACCATTCATATATACCACCAACCTTCTTGTATAGAGAATGTTATTATCGTGTTAATGTTTGTTGTGATAACAGCAAGCAGAGAATTTCCATCATCCAGGTGATGTAGTTGGTGTGAGCATAGTAAGATTGTAGCCAATCAGCTTATTTAAACTTGTATCTCAACATCCCCACATACAGCCGTATTTTTTGACATAGTTGTTTTCTAAACAGTTCCATACGATAGGCATGTTAAAGAGCACACAGCATAGCAGGGGTATTTAACACAGATATTTGCGTCAGGTGGATGGTCCTTGCGTGAATTATAACTTTTTGTACTAGCCGCCATTTTGTATGACATAAAATTAATTTGGTGGCAGCCTTAACTACCCTCAGTAACTGTCATTGGACCAGATCTCCATCCCAACTTGGTGTGAATCGCTGTTGGACCCTGGGTACCCTTTGATATTGTCCCTATAACAAGATCCCATTAATGATCCGATCATATGAGGACATCCACTTGTAATGTGGATCCCTGGTCTATATCCTTGAAGTGTGGATTCTGCTTGACACACACGTTTGGGTTCTATAGGCTCAAGTTAACTTTTATCTTTACACTACCTGTGAAAAGTGCAATGAGATGATTCGTGCTCACTTTGTCCTTTCCATCTCTCACACAATATCAATATCAGTATCTTCATCGTCACTTGCCATTTTTATTCCACATATTGGGATAACAAAAAAATAAAATAAAGCTGGCCTTATTAAATTCTCCACCCAGGCTATTGAATATATAGCCATGGAATTATGATCGGATTCTGCAGGCTATTGTCTAATTCTGATTTACTTGTTAAATGCAAAGTCCAATTGTTATAATTAAATATTACGCTAGGTGTACCTAGCGATAAACTCTAGGTTAATCTAGTGTTTGTGAAGTTTGCAATACTTTGTACGTGAAACAATATGCATTGAATTATTAAAATGGTGCAGCAGTAATTACATATATGAAGCACTTATGCACATGTTACATACTTAGGCAGTCCACATCTTTTTCTGATAAATTAGATAACACATTCTTCAAGACTTTTGTCCACAGACACCGAAACGTTACACCTGACAGTTGTCCCATGTTCAGCATGTCACTTGGTAACTGCCATGGTCTGAACGTCTTCTTTTTATACCAATTCCAACTGGACTTTTCTTTGAAACTTGATTTCTCATTTCTAAGTTACTCTTTATGGATATAATCTGATGATCTACTGCACTACTATCATCATCGTCCCCTTCATCATTCCCGAACTGCCTCTGACGTTTTCTGGGTTCAACTTGGTGCGGAGACAATTCTGGAGCGCAATCTTTATGATTTGTCAGTAGCATTATGACAATCTGATCACATTTTTCTATGTGTTGGGATAGACTGATGCTGATTGAAATAGCAGAATGTTTTAATAGCATCCACTTCAATGATTTCAAGCAAAGTGCACATCATGCAAAACCAGCAACTATGTGTTTTAATTGCATTTTCCATACCAAGCCCATCTTGTCTACAACTGTGGCACAGAGCTAGCTGCTTCAAAATACGATTTTATTACCTGCGTTCTGGGCACAGCGCATGTGATTGTTTCTGATTCCCCAGACGCTTTTTGACATGGTTATCAGCTGGAATACTATTATTCCATGTACTGATTACTATATTTTTTGGTGATCCTACGTTACCTAGCTTGTTCCAAATATGTCCATAGATGTTTGGCAACACCTTGCACCTATTAGTCCGTATTGTGACTGCATCACCACGTTGTGCCTATGTGCCAAAGGCTAACCGTGGCAAAAACACCTTTGGGAACTCTTTATTAGCAGTTTTAAGATTGCCTGAAAAGTAGGTTGAATGTTCCAAGAGAGCAGTACGTGGGGCTACAGAAGCAAATTAACTGTCAGTCAACATTCCCATGTCCATGCAAATAGACAAAATGTTAATACCACTGGCTTGGGACAGATATTACAGTATTTCATCTTTTCCATAGCTTCTTTTCCCTCTTGTATCTCTATGAACAGCATAATACCTGTCAAAGCATCAGCAATATCCTTGTATTCAACACCTATCCCCTCTGGTTTCCTGATGATCTTGGAAAGATGAAGGATTTATTCAGGATTGATGGTATCCATTTACCCATGGATTCATCTATGACTACCTCAGTGCCAAGCTCAACAAACAGTCTGCTGTTTGAATTAAATGCATTGACAAAATGGTTGTCTTAAGAAGTCCCATGTGTTAACAGGCTAACCACCAGGCCAGATTGTCATATACCTCTCCCAGTTGAGAAACCTGTCACGAGCTAAACCAAATCTTTTTCTTATTCTCAGAGGTTGAATAAACCCATCATATTTGCTGTGCCAAAGATTTTTTATTCTTACTTGTGAGTGAAGAGTTCTTGCAAAAAGAATACTTAGGCATTGCCAATGCTCGTGCAAGTAAAATGAATATCATCTGGAAGGGTCTAATTGGTCCACTCAAGTGCATGATTCCAAAACACTGTTGGCATCATATGATTCCAGACATCACGCCAGGTTACATCTGCTAGGGCCTCTGACCATCAAATTCTTGTTTCTTTGAATTGCAAGCCATCTTTTCTTTTGAACGCAGACATTCAGTCACTCCACCTTGCAATAATTCCCATAGCTGTCTGTGTGCTGAAAGAGGATCAGTAGTGACATCGGCGCCGGATGAGTGAGCTTCAGAACGATTTAGTTCATCATCTGCATCATTTCCCAGTACTGATTCATCATGATTTTGTCTACCTTCGCATGCGCAGCTCCACTGCTTTGGACTTGAACTCCAGTACACATTCAATTTCTCTCACTACCTCAATGGCATTTTCGAAACTCTCCAGTTTACCTCGTAATAACAACTGGCTGCTGACCGGTGTTTTTAGCCCCATCACAAATCGCTGTATATGAATGCCGGATGTACTATCCTCTTCCGAATATACTTGTTTGAAGAGCCTCTTCAAATGCATTGTGAACTCTGTGACTCCCTCTTTTTCAAGTTGTGAACGAATCATGAACAACTTCCCGGCCTCTAGTGGCACAGCTTCAACCTCTTTATCAACTCTTTTCACCTCAACAACGTTGGTAGAATTAGAGCTTGTTTTTTTTGGACTCCATTTCTTGACAGCCCCGACCAACTCAATGCGAATCCATGACGATTCGAATTCCTCACATATGATATCTGGAAGTGGAAGGTTTACTTTTTTAACTATGTTATCCCACTTCTGACACCAAAGATTGACACCCTCTTTCTAGTAAATGTGGTTCATATTGATACAGTACAAAATGTTCAGTATATGCACGTGAAATATGTGCACATTTGAGGTATGAGAATGTGTTCATATCTCTCTACTCAATAAAACTGGTGGGCCACGTGATGAATCCTCCCAAACATTACTATGGTAAACATTCAATGGGCAAACCTCCCATAGTAAGATTCCCAATGTTATAACTATCACAATGAATTTGTTGACTGATGGTTTGGAAAAATTAGATTCATTATTGATTCACTTTCAATTCCGCATTCTTTTTAGAAGCATCTGGATGAAAAAGTAGTCATCGTGATGAAAAAGGAATACATCCCTGCGAGTCTGTGTGGATTTCCCACGGTTAAACAGAGTGACACGACAGGATGTGTACCCTATGCCCTGGATTGATTAGTTGATTGCAGGCTGGGACAGGCGAAGGTGATAACTACTCTTGATCTGTCAAAAAGTTATTGGCAAGTGCCAGTTGCAGCTGCGGATAGGGAAAAGACAGCATTCTCTTCTCCTTATGGATAGTTCCAGTTTACGGTAATGCCTTTTGGGTTGCAAGGAGCCCCGGCAACATTCCAGCGAGTGATGGACAAATTGTTGGGAGGAACGGAGTGTTACTCGGCAGCTTACTGCAATGATATAATGATCTATTGTGATGACTGGAAGGATCTCATGAAGCATTAAACCGTGTGATCAGAAAACTCCAAACTAGAGGCATTGAAAGATTTCCCAATTCCAAGGACAAAAAGGGCGGCGAGGGAATTTCTCAGCTTGGCAGGCTATTACCGGAGGTTCATACCAAATGTTGTGGAGACAGCAGCGCCATTGTCAGATCCCACCAGGAAGACAGCAGCAAAGGAGGTCCGGTGGAATGCAGAATGTGAAAAAAAGTTGAGAAATTGGAATCATTGCTGTCTGAGGTGCGAAAGTGCCCACATTTCGAGAAAGCCTTTGTATTGCAGACAGATGCTTCAGATCGAGGAGGGGGGGGATCATCCAGTGGTGTAAGCTGTTGCTAAGAGAAGGGAAATACTCAGTTGTGGAAAAGGAGTGCCTGGTGATACGGTTGGTGGTACAGATGTTCAAGGTGTACCTGCTAGGAAGACCATTTACTATCCAGACAGACCACCGGTCATTGGAATGGTTGGATCGCCTGAAGGACAGTAACAATAGACTAATGAGGTGGAGTCTGGCGCTACAGCTATTTCAATCCACTGTGCAGTATCGTACAAAAAAAGGCAAATGCATATACCTTGTCCAGAGCGTTTGGTGCTGGAGCGACATGTGTGTCGCTGGTGGAGTGTCATGAAGCAAGGCTGACCCGGAGGAGAATGAAAAGTCTAAGGAGGGTGGACTGATGAAAAGGTGTCAGACCAGTGAAAGGGTGATAGTGAACCCTTTGGGATTCAAGGCCAATAAAAGGAACTATTAAGATAGTTGAGTTGGTTTTTCATGGTTGTGCAGAGTTGGGGCGAATGATTGTTGAATTGAGTACATGCAGTGTTGTGCGTGTATATTCAGACTATCAAGTTCTGCCTGATTATTCCTTTGTTGGTGTGCGCACTGCTAGCGGGGCGAAATGGGTCCAAACCAATACCACACCAGTTCTTCATAATTACATTTATTTTGTCTCCTACAGTACCTCCTCCTCTTCCTGTCTAACATACAAATGATGTTGTCCTTGTGCTTCAAAGCATAACATCTTTCCTATTGTCTATTGTCCTGGATGTCATCAGATGTTCGGTGCTTAATAAATATTTAACAATTAACCATGTACAAGAAAATACAGTTGTCCAAAATTAACTTAGTGAGGTGGCAGAGCAATGGTAGATGCAGGAAATGGGTTAAATATATTAAAAGCCTGAACATCTGAAATTGGTATTATGATATTATGATTCTATCAAAGGTTCTGGAAGAATGCTTTGGTAATATTGAACACATCTTTGACGGTGCAGATATGCATCTCTCAGCGTTATTCAGTTAATGCATAATAATAGTTAGGCCAATTTAAATTCTTCTATTACACGTATAAGCCATATAGCCTGCACTATGCAAATGCACTCCCCAAGATAAACTGCTAATCAGTCCTCTATGATTAGCAGTAAAATGTACTTGCACATTTTCCTGCCTGATTTATGCTATGCTTTCTGTTCTCTCGTGCATAATTCGTTTCAAGTCCACATGGATGTGGATTGCGCAAGGAATAGTTCTTACCATATCACAGAGTGTAGAAGTGTATGCTCTCACGTCAAGTGCTTCAAATCCCTCACTAAATAATCTATGGTTGTAGTAAGGGAGGTTCATTATCTGATGTATGTGTAAGGCTTCGCATGCAGGCCTGTGCATGCCTTGTTAACACTTAGTGTGCATGCCTTGTTAACACCTGGTGTGCATGCTGGTGAAATTAATTACACTGCTATTTGAGTTACATATACCTGTGGCTAAAATGTAACGTAGGTAAAAGAAATGTTTTTAAATGACTGCAATCATTTCCTATAGCTACTCCCTGTATGAACACAGGAATATAATGGTGGTGCTTAAAAAAGCTCTGCAAGCTGTACTGTAATAATGTCCATTGGACTTCCACCAGTGGACACCCAGCTGCTAGCTTCATCAAGTTCCCTTCATGTTGGGACATCCACACCACTACAAGGCCCCTTGCTCCTCCTCAGCAGGGTACCCCCATTTCCTTGGATGCTGCACTTCTGCATCGAGACACTGCCTCTCTAGAACCCTCCCTCCACACAGTATACCCCTCCTGCTCCACCACTACATGCATGCAACCCCACTTCCACCTCCACAATTGCACACCATTTGGGGAGGGTCTGCTGCAACTAAATATTCTTGCAGCCCAATTGAACACAATGTTCTTATCAGAAATTAAAAAACAGATGAATCAAGTAAAAAAAACATTCTCTATGAGAACGTTGGTGGCATATAGGATTGGCATAAGAAGGCAATATTGGTGTAAAAAGGAAAGAAACCAGGGTCTAATAAGAAGGGGAATTGTATAATAGTCCTATATTTCGCACACAAACATAATGTCCTACAAATGGGCGAAATATAGGACTATTATACATTTCCCCTTCTTATTAGGCCCTTGTTTCCTTCCTTTTTACACCATTATTCCAATCCTATATGCCACCAACTTTCTCATAGAGAATGTTTTTATTATATGTGATATTATGATTCTATCAAAGGTTCTGGAAGAATGCTTTGGTAATATTGAACACATCTTTGACGGTGTAGATATGCATCTCTCAGCGTTATTCAGTTAATGCATAATAATAGCCCATTAAAAATTAGGCCAATTTAAATTCTTCTATTACACATATAAGCCATATAGCCTGCACTATGCAAATTCACCCCCTAAGATAATAAAGATATAGAACTGCTAATCAGTCTTCTATGATTAGCAGTGAAATGTACTTGCACATTTTCCTGCCCAATGTATGCTATGCTTTCTGTTCAGTCGTGCATATAGTTTATCTGCTGAATACATTGAAGCATAACTACTTGGGAAAAATGCAATTAGTTTTCACAGCTGCAACTTTTGAAACATGTTAAATACAAATCATCATATCAATAGCTACAGGATTCCTTTAACTAGTAGTGAAAACCTCTCTATGAGAATGTTGGTTGGTGGGATAGGAATGGAAGGTTATGGATTTATAAAAAGGTGTCTGGCTGAAAGGAAACTTATCATTTTTTAATATTTAACTACATGTATGTGTACGTTTATGTCAATTCAAGTTTTCCTTGTCACTTCACAGAGAGAAGTGGTCCACTAAACTTAACAAAGTGGATTTTGAATGCTAATACGAGTATTAACACCACACCAGATCACATACTTGCGCTAGAAGTAAAAATTACGTTTTTATCCTTCAAACAAATGGCTATTTGCCAAAGAATCGTGCTTATGGGACCAGGCGATTACTGCAGTTAACTAACTGGCAATAAATAATCTCACTTGCATAATGGATTCTGAAGCGCCACATGGTTGCAAATGCAAAGTTGGATCATGTCCATTGTGTGACAGCGCATGCAAAAGTTGCGGGTATGCTTGCGATGGTATAGAGCCTAGACTGGCACTTGCTCAGAGTACTGGGCAATGAGGTCCGAAGCGATTATCGTCTGGCAGCGAACGAATAGAAGTAGCGAAACTGGCTAGAATTGAGATAGCAAAGACAACAGAGCAAGAAGAGGGAACCATTGTGGCGGAGCCGACGATCAAACAGGTAGAAATAGTGAATGATCTATGGCAAGCATTTGGATGGAGCCAAGCGACCAAGATGAAGCTGCCTAATGAAGATTTGAGGACAGGTGATGTGTTGCTAATTGAATCAGGTGGTACAGGATGGAGTGCTATTATTCAAAGCATTCTACAGCAACAGTTAGATGTCTGAATTTTGTATCCAGCAAATTCTGACTCCCTGCTAAAGAAGTTGCCACCAGACTTTCAAGTTCAATTACTAAAAACGATGAAAAATAAGTTACTGACAACACCATCATGATCATGAATACCGGTAAGAAGCGCTCTATTCAGGCACGTGCTGCTCATTCAATATTAGTGAAGAGACTTCCTGGTCATTGCACAGAATCTTTGAAGAGGGAAGGTGTTTTTCACACTAGGTGGTTCTTCATTAGATCAAGCACTGACAGGCTTCAGAATGATGGAAGCTGGAAAGTCTTTGTTCATCCCTCCTATCACAAGATCCCGATTTGATGAAAAAATATGATGTTCATTCTATCCTAGGGCAATGTTATTCCAATATCTTGGGGGACAAAGCAAATAAAACTTAGTGATGAAGACATCATCTTACCTTCTCTGACACCCTGCAACTCACCCAAACACATGTATGAAAATTGCATGGCATTGTGCTCTGAAAGGGGCACAAACTCTGCTGGTGGTGACTCGTGTCAATCAATTTCCCGTGGAAAGTTCTATGAGATACTGGGTAAAATAACAGCTGGTGGGGAGAAGATTCAACTTTGTGCTGTTGACTATGTTTCAGGGGGTTTTGTGAATGACCAAGTTACCTTGTTGCAAAGAATTGTAGATGACATTGTTGATGCAGAAAAGAGGCCTATGTTGACAAACTACATTGCCATAATGTGCATCTTCTTGATACAGCATTATGATTCTCATGTTTGACAAAGGGAGATGAGGTTGGGACACATGGGATTGTTTATGGTCTTTGTAAACCTGACTTGAGTGTATCAGCTCGTATAGAGAGATGTAATGGGTGCAATTCTGTTAATTTTTGTATATCTGAGCTTCAGGAATCAGTTGCATCTGCTTGCCAAGTTCCTCATGCAAGTATTTCAGAAGTTATTGTGAATGATGCTTTCCAAATAATAAAGAATGCTTCTTGTAAATTAGAACTGTATCGAGGGCACAGAGTCCGTGTCACCAACCAACAAGTACATTTGGAGAAAATTATCAAAGACATGGAAAAGAAGTACCTTGAAAACAAGAGAAGTTCTGAAGCGCTTGTTGTGTCGGATTGGAAAATGATATTTGAAGCAATGTCATCTCGTAAAACATCTCAGCAGCACTTTGCAAAACGAGGAATTGGTTGGCATGGGTGTTTATGTTTATACTTCAAGTATGAAGAACAGTCATGGAGTTACAAGTACCACGGGTAAGGTAAACTGCTATATTAGAACAGGTTGGCCTTATTGGAACACGGGGGGGAGGGGGGGGGGCGGTCAGAATAACCGCAGCCTATAACCACAGTTGATAATACCCTTTAGTGAACTACGCCCCTAAGTAGTTAATTTTTCTTCACGTACGTATGAAAGCTAGTTAGTAAACCTCTTATTTCTTGGAGGCCAAGCAAGGAAGAAATGGCTGGCAGCAAAAGGGAAAGCACCTATCCCAGTTAATAATAAAAATGCCACGATGTATGTATGTATGTAAACGATATCGCTCCACAGAACCAACCCGTTCATGAGGTCAAAGAAAGTAGGCCTAGCATTTGATAAATGTACGGCCAAACTGCAGTACCCAGGGCACGTCACCACTGATCTGAACGCCATTAAAATCATAGCCGATTGTGTACCCGATATACGCGCATCTATCAATAATTTTCCAATAAATATTTATTACAATAATTTAACCAAGTACAGGTAAACAAGTTTTTTTTTGCTGAATTCCAGCGATTCTCAGGAGGTTGTAGAAGAGGTAGGGATTTGAAACTCATTCTTTCTTGTGTAGATTTGTGTTATAACCGTAACTTAGCGATGCCAATTTCCACCATGCAAGCTATGGCTCATTTAGTACTTACTTCCGGTAATCTTCAATGGAGGTCACGAAGCCTCTCTTTGACTTGAAGTAGCTCTTCCGTGTTAACCACTTATAACAAAGTTTTAAGCGTAAAATCTATGTCTCATGAGTTATGAATAGAAAGATGGGGGAAAGGAGCTTTTGCTAGCTCTTGCAATGCATGGTTTTTTTTAAAATCACTCCCCCTCGAACTAACAGAAAGTGACATAGTTGCAGACAGAGAATGTAAATGTATTTTTTTGTGTGTTTAGAACTTCACTTCGGATACTTCCAGATATGTTGGTGGCGTTGCTGGTTGTCTGCTCAATTGAACCTATTGAAAAAGCTTCGACACACCCCCCGTTCTAATTTGGCACTCATCGCGAACCCCCCCCCCCCCCCCCCCCCTCAGAGGTGTGAGTGGATTTACAAAACGAAAGGTGCTGGAAAATTTTTAAAACGATGGTATGGTGCACATCCATCAGTAGTGACACTTGGTGGTGCTAAAACATCCTCCAGACGATGCATTTGACCATTTGACTTGTACTTTCCGTTTAAAAACCGGTTCTAATATGGCAGCTTACCTTAGTGCTGTAAGATATACAATCTATTGTGACCAAATTTTGGAAGGTTCCAACAAACAGGATGGATTGGCTGTTCTTTCAATGCTTGAGGCATTTCTGAAGTAACTAAGTGTAGAGCTCCCACATATCAGAACCGTGACTCTGCAATCTGACAATGCTGGGTGCTATCAGGCCAAAGAATTGCTCTTGCTAATTGCAATTCTAAATACTATCAACCAAATCAAGATAGTCTGTTTTATCCATACCGAAACACAGGATGGTAAAGGCTTGATTGATGCCCATTATGCGAAGGGAATTGCACACGTTATGAAGTTTATGAAAACATCACAGCAGGAACAATTGCAACAGCAAAAGATCTTGCTGCTGCTCTCACATGGGAGGTATTCAGAATTCATTCGTTCAGCTGATTACTCTGGAAAGCTTCAGAAAATGAGTACAGCAGTTGGAAAGGTAGTAAAAGAAGCTGAAGGGGACTTTGCACGCTGCAACGATACGTTTTATATGGAGTGTGAAGGAGAGTGGGCAACTCAGAAATTGACATCTATTGAAGAACTGACTACAGCTGAGATTGTTTTCAATATGTTTTGCCTACTCTGGCATTGGAGATGGTGTAACATTAGAACCTATTTATATTTAGGCCATGCAGCTCCAATGCTTCAGTCAAGATCTTGATGATGATGCAGATATCAATGCTGAAGAGGTGTCTGTCGATGCAAATGAACTAGAGGATTATATATTTGATGTTGAAGAGGATGAAAAGGAAGCTGAAGAAGTCCAATATGAAGGAGTAGAGGATGATGAAAATGGACTATATAGTGAAAACGAAGATAATGAAATTGCTCCCAGCAGGATTCTCAGGGTATGGTGAAAGACCCTCTAGTGGGGGGGGGGGGGGGGGGGGAGATGCTGTTAGGTGTCGGTGAGTCTTGGGATCATTATGGGAGCTCGAAACAGACATAGAAGTGTTCGCAATCAAAGGCCTGGAAACGGAAAGCTTGTTTCATGACAAGATATGGTGGCTACGGCAGTACGACTTGCTAGCATTGTCATAACAAATCACAGTGTGAGCATTAGAAATGGTCATTCAGAAATGGAAGAATACAATCTGGCAGCTAATTTGGATATTTCTGAAAACAATCATAACTTTAAACACCAAGGTTGGGCAAAGCGTCCACAACGAGGGGCTCAGTATGGTCGAGCATACTTAGAACCATACAGGAAGATATCAAGAAGATGTTAGATCAAGGTGCTCGTGTTTCCTTGGACAAAATGAGCCCATGTGCCATGTTGGAGGAGCTTAACCCTGGTCGCTACACCATACCTGGTGAAAATGAAATATGTGCAGAAATTACCAAGTTGTTTGGTAGGAAGAAGGCCACAGATGAGAACAATGGAGGTAGTGGTCATGATGAGAGTGAAAATGAAGCTAAAAAAGAAAGAGGAAGCAATCTACCAAAGCAGTATGTAAAACACCTTGAAGAATCCGTAGAGCAAAATCCCACGATCAAGCATTGAGAAATCTCAAAGCTGCACTATGCCTATCACATCCCTTTGAACATGATAAGGCAATCAAACCCAAAACTAGCAGTTTAAAAAGAAAGTCAGAGAGAAAGCAAATATTTTTATAATCATTATCTATGGTGTACTTGTGTAACAATATGCTTATACCGTATAGCTTGGCTCGTGACATTGTGTACACCGACTGTAGGGAAGGAGTGCCAACACTGGAACAGTGTACAGCCAGCCACCGTCCCCTGGTCCCAGTGACTAGGAAAGAAGCACATGCCATTCTGTTCGTGCACTTTGTACTTCTGAAACATTTTGGATGTGCAAAATATCAGATGCCACTGATGTTGACCGTTAACTTGCCAGCTCGTTGATAGCATACAGCAGATGTATGGTTCTTTCACTAAACACATCAAATGTTGTATCATAAGTTGTAGTAATAGAATCCTGTTTCAGAAAAAAAAAAGATCAGCGGACCTTTTATGTTTTAAACCTCCCCCAAATTTTCACCGTTTTTACGTACTTTACTCGCGGTCGCGGTGTTAAGACCACATGCAGTGCTGCTCAAAATAACAAGCGTTCATCGTTCAAATTGCGTACAATTGCTGGTCATTTGTTTTGACCAATGTGCCACCTAACATTTAGCAGCTGTTTATTTTGGAGTATTCATTAGTTATGAGAAGATTTGTGATACTCCCTTCACATGCCATACATGGTTATATATCCAACTCCTCCCCTAATGACCATCACTTTGGTGCCAGCATCTATTTGCACGCCAAGTCAGCAGCACAACACCCAACATAGCATGGGGTCATTTCACAGTTAATTGTACCCCCCCCCCCCTTAGATGCACAACTTTCTCATATTGATGTACCATTTCCCATATTCATTCTCCCATATGACACATACAAATTTGTTATACATTTGTATACCTTAAGTTATTCAGTTTATGAAATACAAACGTCTGAATATTTAATTATTTGGTTAACCTCTGCTTGTTTGCAAGAATATTGCTTACGTTTTGGGGTGCATGTGAATTTGTTTTTTATTCAGGCCAATGGAAGTTAAGGTGTTGCATCCAATCAGTGTGTGTTTAAATTAATTTGAATAATAGTTCATATGTTTTTCATGAATTTATAATGAGTTTTTTAGTACAAGAAACCTTTATGTTCTAAAACTTACCAATTTTTTTACATAGATAGTTGGTAGTACTCTCTAGCTTTAGTGTTAATGGTTTCCTGGGATGAGAATTCCTTGATGTGGGAAAATCTTGTTGAAAGGTAGCAGCTATTTTAATTCCTCCCCCAGTGTTTACAAGCTCCACTTCACAGTATTGACAGTCAAGTTTATACAGCTGTCTAAACGCTTTTCAGTGGCGCATGGCTGGCTTCAGGCCATTGTTGTTAACAACGCAAGCGCAATGCGCGCACTGATGTAACTATTATGTTGCGTATCACGCGTACTTATTATATAGAGACTAGCGTGTTCCCGTGAAAAATCACGGGCTATTTATTCGTCTCACTGTTATTCGTCTCCAGTCTGTTTGTCTCGCTATTCATTTGCCAGATGAACAGTTAATTTGTTGGTCTACCTCTTTTTTTACTGTTTTACCCAATGTTGCATAAATAATCTACCACCTGTTCTAACATACGGTTACTACGCAACCTCTATAACATGCCCGCGCAATACAAATATTTCATGGAATTATTATGTCAGATTGTAACTACATGTTCTCGGTCTGTTTGATGACACTTGAGAGTGAACCACAATAGCGTTGCGTTTATTCTTTCTGCATGTTATGCCATTATTACCTGTACAGGCATGTTGTAGGTTTTGTGGCTGGCATGCTAAGTACGCGTTGCTATGTACCTTTGTGGGAAGTGGTCGTTCCTATTGGTTGCTAGGTAAGGTACGCATACCTAGCAACCAATAAGTGTTTATAAATAGGTGGTTACGCGTACACGTTGTAAATTAGATGTTGCGTATCACACGTACTTGTTATATAGAGATTCGAATAGGCATGCTCCTGTTCCCCATTACGTGTGTACAATGCTGCTGTGACACGCACGCGCACAGTGGAATGGCTCTCCGTTGCTGCGCTGCACAAATAAACTCGCTTGGCTTTGTTTTAATTGGTTGTAAACAAAGATGAGCCCGTTTCTTTGCACAACACAGCGCTGCATACACATAATGAGGCCACACCATTGTAGTTGTGCATAGCATTGTCTCCAACAAAGCATGCGGCACTGCAAATTACAATTGGCTTTGTTCTTTATGTGAATGATATATAAACGTTTCGATGCAACTGCATGACATCTGGTTCAGTTGTATGCTAGCGCGCCATGTCTGTACCTTTTCAAAAATGCTGTTGCAATCCATTGAACCGTCACACCAAGGTTCAAAAGAAGGATTTGAGGCATATTCCTCAAACAATTCTACATCAGCATCCATCACTTGGACTTTCCTCCCACCAGTACATATGTTCAGCCTGCCGTAAGGAAATCAATGCCCTTACTAAATTAGTTGTGCTGCCTACTTCAGCTGAGTATATGGATACTGCTGCAACGCCTGCTGCATGGTGACAGCAGCAATACTGAAGACCAGGAAACTCTATATTCATCCGAAAGTGTGGAATCCAGTGATAGTTTAGATAATTCTGCTAGTACCTCTTTGTCACAGAAGCAGAAGGCACATAGTAGTGAGCAGACTGGAATAAGAGTTGAAGGAGAAGCACAGCAAGTTGCACTGTCTGTGGGTGATGCAGTGGAGATAGTGCAGCAACTAAAGGAGAAGCTCCAGTCAACAACTTCAAGAAGTGAGAGATTGAGGGTTTTGACTGTGCTGCCAAAGAGCTGGTCCATCAAAAAAATTGCTAACGTTTTTGGAGTTTCTAGGTACTTGGCAAGAAAAGCCAAAACTCTTGTCACAGAAAAGGGTGTACTCTCTAGCCCTAATCCTAAAGGACACAGATTACTTCCTGTTGATACAGAAGAAGCAGTTAAGGACTTTTATCTGTCTGATAACATTAGCCGTGTTATGCCAGGTAAAAAGGATTTTCTGTCTGTTGTTGGTGCTGGTGGCAAGAGGGAGCACAAACAAAAGAGGCTAGTTTTATGCAACCTCAGGGAAGCATATAGAGAATTTATAGAATGCAATCCAGACAAGAAAATTGGTTTTACCAAGTTTTCACAACTGCGCCCAAAGGAGTGTGTTCTAGCAGGGGCCAGTGGTACGCATTCTGTGTGTGTCTGCACAGTTCATCAAAATGTGAAATTGATGATGGCAGGCAGTGGACTTGAAGCATTGAATGGAGGCCAACTGAAGCATTATCGACACTGCCTTGCATTAATGCAATGCAACCCTCCTAATTTAGATTGCTATTTAGGCAGTTGTAGTGTATGCCCTGGCACAGACCCACTCAAATCATTGCTGGAAAATCTCATGGGTCAGAATGGAATTGATACAGTGCAGTTCCAGCAGTGGACAACCACTGACCGTGCTACTCTAGAAATAAGAGTTGTTCCAGCTGACGAGTTCATCGATACGTTTGTCTGTAAGCTGAGAAAGTTGCTTCATCATGACTTTACAGCCAAAATGCAAGCTGCATTTATGCAACAGAAAAAGGAGAGTCTGCAAGAAGGGGAGGTTCTAGTGATTGCAGACTTTTCTGAAAATTTTAGTTTTGTGGTTCAAGATGAAATCCAATCGTTTCACTGGAATAATGAATCTGCAACAATTCATACGTTTATATGTTACTACAAGCTAAATACAACTACCACAAGCTTTTGTTACTTAGTGATATCTGAAAACAAGCAGCATGACACAATTGCAGTTCATTTATTCCAGCGGAAACTTGTGGACTTTCCAACACAACACTTTGGAGGCAACAAACCACGTAATATCTACTATATGTCGGACGGCTGCGCTGCGCAGTATAAAAATTGCAAAAACTTCACTAATTTATGCCACCATTATACAGATTTTGGAGTGGAAGCTGAGTGGCACTTTTTACCTACTTCCCACGGTAAGTCTGCCGGTGATGGTGCTGGAGGGACTCTGAAGCGAACAGCAACCAAAGCCAGTCTCCAGCGACCTTATGAAGGCCACATACAGCACGCCAACTGTATGACTTTGCAGTTGCTCACATAAAGGGGATTCAGTTTGGTTATGCAACCTTGGAGGAGTATGTCCAAGAAGCTGAACTACTGAAAGAGAGGCTGAAAATGAGTAAAACAGTTCCAGGTACTCAAAAACTACATAGTGTTGTGCCAGTTGATGAGAACATTGTGGAACTTAGACAATTTTTGAATAGTCCATACTCCAGAAGAGAAAGGGTTACCTTGGCACATTCTGTTCTTTCTATAGCAGTTGAGGCCATTAGTGGTTATGTCACTGTAGCCTATGATGGATCATGCTGGCTTGGTTGTGTACTGAAAGTCGATGAAGAAGGACGCACCATCAATATAACATTCCTCCACCCTTGCATACCTGCAAAATCATTTGTCTACCCTAAGCATGAGGATATTTTAGATATGGATCCATCAGACATTTTAACACGAGTCAATCCAACAACAGTAACAGGTAGAAACTACACGCTTAGCAAGAAGGAGATGGATGAAGCCAGCCATATCCTAAAGACTAGATGTGTTTAGACAGTTTTACAATTTGTGGGTTCTTGTAATAATATTGCTATCAATATTGTTAAGTGGAGCATGTAAACACTAGACAACTGGGGGAGGAATTAAAATAGCTGCTACCTTTGAACAAGATTTTCCCACATCAAGGAATTCTCATCCCAGGAAACCATTAACACTAAAGCTAGAGAGTACTACCAACTATCTATGTAAAAGAATTGGTAAGTTTTAGAACATAAAGGTTTCTTGTACTAAAAAACTCATTATAAATTCATGAAAAACATATGAACTATTATTCAAATTATTTTATGGATGCAACACCTTAACTTCCATTGGCCTGAATAAAAAACAAATTCACATGCACCCCATAACGTAAGCAGTATTCTTGCAAACAAGCAGAAGTTAACCAAATAATTAAATATTCAGAAGTTTGTAGTTCATAAACTGAATAACTTAAGGTATACAAATGTATAACAAATTTGTATGTGTCATATGGGAGAATGAATATGGGAAATGGTACATCAATATGAGAAAGTTGTGCATCTAGGGAGGGGGGGGGGGTACAATTAACTGTGAATTGACCCGCATAACAAACACATATGATTGTCTGATCATCTTATTCCATCCCTTTTTCCGGACAGCACTCTTCCACTTCTCCACTTTGCGCTGCGTGGCGTTTCCAGTAGCACCGAAGCTCCCCACATACAACACACACACACACACACACACACACACACACACATACAACACACCTGAGCAGTGGGCATAAATAAAACCTATCTAACTATATTCAGGGTAGGTGAGCCCACACGTAGCCCTCGGAATAACCCCGTGGAAAACCTTCTGAAGGGAAAACCACCTGCTGGGGCAGAAACCTTCTAACTATACTGCTCGCACAACACATAACACAGCTTGGCTTGTCTATCGTCAGTCAAGGATCAGCCTTATTGGACTCAACAAATGTCATGGAGAAAAATTGCAGGACACACAGCGTGCGTTTAGAATGCTTAGAATGACTCAGTAACCCTTAATGTCCCTTATAAATCTCCTTCCACGTTGCCACCCCTTTTCACCAATCACCATTTAATGTCCCATTTAGACGGGAGCTTATTTCCTGTCTAATTCAATTCTTTCATCCGACATGAAATATATCTCCCTTCGCATGCCATATATGGTTATATATCCAACCCCTCCCCTAATGACCATCACTTTGGTGCCTGCATATATATGCACACCAAGTCAGCAGCACAACACCCAACATAGGCATACAAAGACAGAGCAAGTAGTTATATCCCTAAATTCTTAGAGACTGACAACCACTTCTCTACCGAGTCCTTGACATAGCCATCCTTGGCTGATTCAAACCACCATCTGCCGTGCCTCTTAAATAGGCGATCAGGCACCCCAGCATTAGCGGCAGCTGTGGCACCGCCAGCCCTTAAACTATGCATACCAAACAGTTGTGGGTCCATACAGCTGAGAAATCATCTCCAGCAGCAACTCCCTCAGCCTTGAGTAGCTCAGTCCACCTGACTTACGCAGCCTCTCACCTTCCTTGGTGCACACAACAGCACGAAACACCCTGTCATTAGACCCCACACTCAGGCGGCCCATATGAAAATAACATTCCATCATCTCCACCGGGTATGTACTTGCACCTGTCCTTGCCACTACCAGGGAGGCACCCTCCCTAAACTGATCTGTTTTATTGGACTTTATGCTCAGCACTAACCCCTCCTGATTAAATTGCACATCTGCACATACCAGCTTCAGCAACTCCTCACACCTCAAGAACCCAACAAAAGCCAAGAGGCACTCGGCAAGCAACCTGACCTCGGACAATGACGGCTCAGGTCCTGCAGCATCCACCATGGCTTTTAACATCTCTGCTGTCACAGGCTCCTTTTGCGCTTTTGGTTGCGCTAATATTCGCCTGTGCCCTGCCAGTGCCGCCTGCACCAAAGGTAGACCACTCACTGGTGGTAGCCCAGCCACCTGATGCAGCCATGACAGCGCATTCACCACCTCCTCTATTGCTGCTTTTGACTGCACTGACTGACTCAGATGTTGCAGGTAGAGGACAACATGAGCCTCCTGTGCAGGGAAACTCGGGACCTCCTGCCTTGCCTCCGTCCATAGCTTCCATCTCTGGAACGCGCCAGCGTACTTCTTAGCAGTACTGTCTGCCTTTCCACTTAGCAATGTCTCGGGGACCGCCTTTGCCAGCTCTTGCACACGGGGTCCTTCTGTGAGTCCATGCCCCTGCAGCCTGCAGATCTCTCTTGAGGCTTTGCTTGGCCATTTCCAAAGCTTGTTTGGCAGGACCTTCATCTAGCAGCCTGGCCGCGTGCGACAGCTGCGATTCCGCCTCAACCAGGTGGTCCCCCAAACCATCATTGAAGGTGGCCTGCTCCTCGTGGGCCTTCTTTTGAAAGCGGTGCCTCTCCGCCTTCCTTCCTGCCAGCCTTTTCCGCATCCTCCTCCTGCGCCGCTCGGAGCTCCTCCCGCAGCTGGTGCGTCTCACGCTGGGAGTTGGTAATCGCAGCCAGTATAGCGCCCAGTGGATTGATAGTCAGGTTGATCCCGCCTCCTGTGGCGATCGACGACTCTCCAGATAGTCGATTCATAAAGATAAATAGCAGAAAAATTGCAGGACACACAGCGTGCATTTAGAATGCTTAGAATGTTGTTAAGACGGTGTTAAGACCACATGCAGTGCTGCTCAAAATAAGTGTTCATTGTTCAAATTGCGTACAATTGCTGGTCATTTGTTTTGACCAATGTGCCACCTAAAATTTAGCAGCTGTTTATTTTAGAGTATTAATTAGTTATGAGAAGATTTGTGATAATGTCTAGCAGATAACCACATAAATTGACAACAGTTAAGACCTGTGGTTAGCATGCAAACCACAAAAGATAAAGGAAACAAATCAATCTGCAACTTAAATGTGTTCCACAGTAAGTAAGCAACTATGTAAACATTTTAGTTTTGTGCCACCTCAAATTCCTTTTCTTAGTGGCACAAAATTAACATGTTTTGCATAGTTATTTACAGATTATTTTTCTGTATCTAGATCTGGTTTAATGTAACTTGTTCTGCACAAATTTATATAAATGCATCGCCCAAATCTAATATTGGTCTGCCAAAATGGCTGATCAAAATTTAGTTCTTACATTGAGCTCTGACATGTTCATCCTCGCGAATTGTTTTATGTTACTTTTATGTATGTATTAAGTATTGGTGTTTGTCACTGCATTGTAAACAGAATTATGTATTAAATGCCATGTAAAATTGTATATCTTGTGTTATTGAGGGTGTAGTTTATCTAATTGTATTTCTAAATGTGTAGGTTTAGATGGTCTATAAAACTGAATTTATACACATAGGGCACAGGGGTTTAAAACCATAGGTGACCAGGACATATTCAAATACAGTACAAAAATATAACCAAATTGTTTGTATGCTTGTTTAAAAGGTGATGTTCAAAAAATCATGATATTGATTAATGTTAATTAAACTAAATTCAATCAATTTTTAATTGATGGGTTTTTATAGTACATTTATATAATCTAAGAATATACTAATCGATATTGCAATTATTGTGCTATAATCATTACAAAATAGTTTATTAAAATCAAGCCAAACTAATCAAGATTCAGTTTTTAAAACTTAATAAATATTAATAACTCACTATTGAACTAAATCAAAGATTCAGTTAATTTTGCGATTGATGTAGAAGCTTTTCATCTTCAATTTGCTCAACTTCAGATTCAGCTATCTGCTCAATTTGTGGGTTAATGATTAAGTGTTCGTCAATGGTATGACAACTAATAAGTGAAATATGTTTTCTTGGGCAAGATCGAATGCTTGGATTTACATGCCGAGCACTTAATGACATTACGATGACTCCTGACGTGGGTCAGATTTAATCCATAGTCGTGACAGATGTCTGATAAGTTAGCATTCTGTGTTGTTTTTCTAGCTACACTTTCCCTGTAGCACCGCAAATTCTTATTGTTATGTTCAAGTGGTTCTTTGAAAGGGATCCCAATCCTGTGGAATCATTATCATTAATGAGAGTTGTTGAGTGAGCTAGCACTTGGTGCATTGAAGGTGTAAATTTAAATTTTGGCCAATGAGAAAAAAACATTCATGTTTCCTTACAAAGTGTTTCTAGTAGTATTGATCACACTTTTGGAGGAAATGGCTCTCAAGATGACAGAAATATTTGTAAGAAACTCGTTATACACTTTCTCATCACATTGACCATCTTCTCGGACCTTTTCTGGTATGCAGTCAACTAGCATTTGTCATTTTTCAGCCTCAAATAGAAACTTTTGAGCTCTATTTCCTGTAGTTGTTGTTCTCTTAGCTCCTGTACTATCAGTTGTTCTACAGCTACACCAGTTTTGTTCTTGATAATTTCCATGACCCTTTTCTTCACCTCATTAACATGTCCAGCTAGAATCTTGCCTTCTTTCCATGATGTCACACCTGCATTCAGCTTATACAATATTTTTAAGCAGAAGTTAAAACCTCCCAGCAAAGCATGCAATATTGGACATGATTTATCTATTTATCTCCTGTTATTGGACATTGAGTTAATCCCAAACTGAAATCTCCTCTTTATTTTACAACATTCCCATCTTCATCTACTAAATCTTCATGCAATAAATTAAGCTCATCAACTTCCACTATCTCAAAACCATCTCTGCGTTGATGCAATGAAATTGCCTCTTCTTGAGTGTGTGGACACAATAAACTGAATGCTCCTCCTCTACCAAGTTGAAGTTTCTGCATTTTCCCATCATTCATTGAGCGTCATTGAGCATATAAATACCTCCCAACTGATTTCCACTATAACACCACTTGAATGTAACTTAGTGATTTCTTCATCCACATAAGGGCCAATGTGCTCCAGCAATTTTTTGTCTTTTCTTACCCATTGTGATTAAGATGGATTCAGGCAGCTTCAGGACTTCTAGGTGCACCTTTCTTCCAAACAATCTCACTTTGAGTGGACTTAGAGGTGCATGCATGTAAACCTTGATCACTGTTCTTGGAGAGCTGTAAGGTTACCCACGTTTAGGTGATTATATTATGTGTCTGAACATTACCCAGTTGATCATGCACAACATGCCGTCCTGATCCATCCAACCCTTCTTTAGCTGTCATTGAATATCTACCAGGTTGTAAATGAAACAGTATTATTAGCCTCTGAAAGTGAACCTTTACTGATTCAATGAGGCTCAGTGAAACTCCTGATTCTGAGTCATGGCATAACGGATTAATCTCTGGCATCACCTCTTTTTTGTACTGCATTAGTTTGTAGTAAGCTGTCAGGTCTACTCTTCCTTTTAGGTCATGTCTTAAGTTGTTGTACCCTATCCGTCCAAACTTGTAGCATGTACAGTGCTTCATCCAATTTACGCTCTTTACCCACAGATTCCTTGTGAAGTAAACTTATTCCAACGTTAGCTACTGGTCGGTCTGAGACATTTTCCCTGAATTTTATTGCAATTGTGAAATGTCAGTATACCTGTGCACATAACCAAGTAACTGTGTGTGCTTTTTATCTGCTGCTTCTCAGCTTCTTCTCTGACTAAGTATTGACTCTGTCCTCCTTCGAGAATGGCGAGGATCTAGTAGAGCGATAGACTTTACATGCATAGAGTCCATGGCACTATTATTCTTCTCCATATCCAATGGTTGTAGTGGTGATGGATTGAATGCACTGGGATCACTGCTTTCTTGCCAATAAAATGGTTGTTGCTGATATGCTAAAAAGGCTTGCTTTGTCTTCTCTTCATTCCTGACTGACTTTGAGTTCATAATCACAAGTCTGTTGTTACAGCTGTGGAAAGTATAGTCACATCCAGAAAGACTGTTGGCAGCAGGGAAAAGGCAGGACATCGGGTGCAAGGATTGGTAGAAATGGTCCATCATATTTCCCTTGTTACGTAAGGACAGCATGCATCCTCAATGATTCTAGGGTTTATAAATTCTATAGAGCTGGAGATGATCTTGGTCTCTGGTACTAGCACTGCTTGTACCATTGTTCTTGAGCATCCAGTATCCAGAACAGTGTCCTTCACCGGAGTTTGTTCCTGCCTTTGCATGTCAGCCTCTTTTATCCACAATGCAATAGTCTCTCATCATGGGGTACCCATAGCTGCCAACACCTTGCTGGGACACCTCATGGCGACATTGCCTTTCCCACCAGTTGAAGCATTTCAGATCTGCCTTCGTGTTCTGTGGCAGTTCCACTTTATTTTGTTTCTTTTTGTTTTTTGACCAACAGTCCCGAGTTAAATGTCCTGTCCGACCACATGCTTCGCACCATACCACACCCCAGCCAACCCTTTGGTCTCCTCACCGATCATCGTCATTGGTAATCTTTCTGATCTGGATATACTCATCTATGAGACGTCCTGCCTCCAAACAGGTCTTTGGCTTCCTGTCAGTGACCCATACTTGCAGCTCTGCTGTCAGTGTGTGCAGAAACTGTTCTAATGCTACGAGATCCAGCAGTCTGTTTTCTCATTGGTCCATTTACGTGCCAAGTCTTGGAGACACACGACAAGGTCCCAGAATGACCAGTCACTTTTCTTTGTTGTTGACCAGAAATCTCGACAATATGTCTCAGCATTAATGTTGTATCGCTGAAGGATGGTCTCCTTCACTCGATTGTAGTTAGCAGCGTCCTCTGCCGACATAGCTGCGTAAGCTTGCTGTGCCTTGCCGATCAGATTAGTGGCAAGGCAAAAAGCCCAATTGTCTTTCTCCACTTAGTGAGCCACCATCAATCTATCAAACGTCGTAACATATGCCTCGATATCTTCGCTCTCGGTGAGTTTTGTAAGTTTCCCAGATCCTTTTAGCTGGTACCCCTTGGTCAATTCAATACCACGCGCTTGAGCATCCAAGAGTCTTTGCAGGTTCCACATCTATTCTTAGCCCACTCTAGCAAAGACTTCTTCCATTCGTCTTCGGTCCCCTTCTCTTTCTCGGTACTCTTTCTTTCTGTTCGCACTGACGTCTCTCCTCTTCGTCGATAGTGTGTCTTCTCATTGATGTCGCTCGTCTTTCTCTCTAGCTCGCCTCTCCTGCTCATGTCGATCTCACTCTTCTTCCTTAGCACGACGTTCCTCTCCTGCTGTTGTCGCCGTTCCGCTTGTTCCTCTCGCTATGGGATCATCTTTAAAAGTCCGAAATGTTTCCCACTCCTTGCTCCATTCCACCCTCAGTTCGAAATTGCCGACCGGATCTAGTGCACATCCAATCTTCCAAGGGTTCTGTCGTCGATCCGTACTAACACCAATCCCAACGCTTGCCACCAACTGATGGAAGGGGCTCCAATACGTGTGAGTGCAACCACCAGAGTTTCCCCCACTAGAGAATTCAACCAAAAGAACTGACTCTTGTCGATACATGCACAGGTATAAATTACATTCAAAATACAAAAGAACAATGCAACAGCAACGCGGGCTATATGGGGCGCTGCCACACAAAGGGGAGCCAGTTCCAAGCTGACATAATTTCTTGAGGTCTCCAGACCCTCACACATACCCTAGGATGATGGGCAAGATATAGGGCTGTTAATCAGTCCTATATGATTAGCAGGCGGAAATGCGCTTGCACATTTTCCTGCGCAATGCTGTCTGTTCTCTCATCCATATAGTTAGTCTGCTGAAGCGGAACTACCAGGAAATTATTTTGCACAGCTGCAATTTTTAATCATCAGATCAATAAGCTACAAGAAGCAGTAAAAACATTCTCTATGAGAATGGTGATGTCATATAGGAATGGAAAGTTGTGGCAAGAAAACAAGGCACCTGACTGAAAAGGATAATGAAATACACTTATCTTAGTATGTTTTGATATCATAACTATGTGTACTAATATAGGACAATTTGTTTCTGCTTCGCAGAGCGCTAATCCGCTAAACTTTAAAAGTATATGGTTGCTTTTCTTCCCTGCACCATAGAAACAAGTCACACATTTTCATCATCGCAAACTATCTAATCTTACTGTCTTGTATATATTAAACATTGGTGTTTGCCACTGCATTATAAACAATACAGTAGCGGTCATAAAAAGTTTATGTAATTATTACGCCATTGTACAGGTATAACGTATACATAAACATAACATACATTGTAATAGGCGTAGCATATAACTCCCGTATGTGAATTAATTGTGCGGTAGCCGTTGTACGGTACATGTTTAATATAATAACCCCGCACATACTAGCTAATTAAAAACCACTTAACCCGGCATGTTTTTGTCGTGTAAAATGGTGTTCTCATTTTGATTGTGAAGTGTGTTCTGACCAATACATATACGTTACGCCATAAACTAATCACGTCGTAATTAGATACGCTAGTACTACAGCAGTAATCGTGCCTTACATACGGCAGATCGTACAACAGCCACGGCGTAAATAATTACGTAAACTTTTTAATAACCGCTACTGTATATGCCATGACAAATTCTATATTGTGTGTTTATTAAGGGAGTAATCTATCCAATGTATTTCTAAATGTGTAGCGTTAAATGCTCTATATGTTAAGTTGTACTAGTGTCACAATAGAAAGTTAATGTCACCAAATGGTGATGCTAAGTTCAATGATATATAGTTTCATGAAACAAGCAAGTGTTAAATAAGAACTTGCACAAAACTGTACACAAATGATTGGACAACACAATTATACAAAAAAAATAACTGATGCAAAGCCAATGATACTATCTTAAATCAAAGGAAGAAAAAAGTTGGAAAGGTATAATGAGGGAAACATTATTCACATGTTTCATCAAGGCTTCCACAAGGTATCCCACAAAAAACACTGAGGTTTAATTAAGAAAGACATCAACCTTTTTAGTCATCAGACACTGATTTTCTGCGTTTCTTTGCAGGAATCCCATTACTAATATGCTCTTCCCAGCAGTTGTGACCACTAGAATGTCGACAAAATGTACCAGTGTCAACACCACAATAAGTACAGTACATATCAGACAAGCTCGTCTTTCTTTCAAGACCTTTGCATGAGCACATTACACAGCACTTCCGTTTATCATGACCTAAAAATGCTGGTTCTGTGCTCAGTAGATTGAGATAAATTTTTTTTTTCTGGTAGCACAATAGTCAACGGATTCATTTGGCGCATCTGTATATGGATAGTTGTACTATGTGCCTGTGGAAAGAAGTATGTCATGGTTCGATCTATATTTGCATCTATAAGTGACATCATTCCAGAAAATAGAGGAAGGTTAGGACGTTCTTGAACTTTTAAGTGATGTTCCCATCCATTCTTACCACCACCTACTTTACAGTGATTAAAAACATCAACTGCTCCATACCATGAATCATACCATGATTCTACAATACCAGGCCTTGGTATTTCTTTCCCACCTTGTCTAATATAAGGTGTCACTGCAGGAGCACTGGAGCTTGCAGTTGAAAGAAGAGTTAACTTATGGTGAGAGCTTGACCTCCACTGAACAGCACGAAGTAACTGCATCATTATCAAGGATATTGACATGTGCAGAAGCTATTGCACCAGCTTCATTCATGCACCTAGCTTCAAGATCTTCTCGGGGGGAAGTTTTTGTGGGCAGTCTTTACAACACCAAGGCTGTCTAACCCTCGCCTCTTCAATTCAGTTGCAGTTTTTACAGACTGAAACCACGAATCTATGTACACAAGACGATGACTTTCAAAATAGGGTTCCAACAAACGAAGAGTAGTAGCAGTTGTAGCCCCAAACTCTGCAAAGTATTTCAGCTTTCAGGTAACCTCTTTTCCCTCGATTAATTCAAAATTAATACAAATGCCACTTTCCTTATCTACAACAGTCCATAACTCATGTCCCCAAGGCTCAGACTTTCGCCTAATGTATACAACACAATCAGCTGCTTTAAAATTCTTGTTTCTGATCATTGATTCATCCAAAATAATGTTGCGACCAGGTATCAAGGCACACTGAAAACATGTTTTAACAGCCAATAACCATTCACGCCAGTACCTCAACTTATCATTTGGCTGTCCATTGTTTCCAAGAGTTAGATACTTACAAATCAGTTCAAACCTTCTCCACTGGATAAACCGTCCTAAATTAGCTGCAGGGAAGATTTCATCACCCATCCAATGCCATAGCGACGATGACTACCGCCCAAAGGGTAGCATATCATGAATAGCTCCAAGAAAAGTCAGAAATTCATCAATGGTTAACAGACTTGTCCACTCGTCATCAAGCTCAGCGCAAAATTTGTCTGAGGAATGATGCACTGTTACGCAAAAGCAATAGGAAAGTATTTTGTGAACAAAATCCAAATCAGTGAGGTATCAACAGTGCTGTCGTTATATTGAGGCTCAAAAACCCAAGATAGAACGTTACTACCAGAGGCGTTAGGGTTAGAACTATCCATTTCTTCCTGCTCTTCTCCTTCCTCCTGTTCAGTCTCATCGTCGCTACCTGAATCACTCCCGCTACTTGTACTTCTGCCGCTTCCGCATGTGACCTCTGGCCTTTCGGTATCTTACGCACAAAATGCTTCTGCCATATCTCATAGCTGTCAGTCAGTACATGAATATGTTTCCTGCCGACTTCCATTTCTGTACTGTCATAAGGAAAATAAATAACAAAATTGGAGGAATTAATTATCTATTTCCCTTTTCCTAACAGCATAGTGCTTCCTCCAAGAGCTCCGAAGTTGCTCTCGCTCCATTTCTCCACCGCTTTCTCACTGTCAATAATTTTGGCATAAACCCACACAGAATGGCCAACTCTAACGTCTCGCTTCGACATTCCTAATAGCAAGGACTGTTTGACCGTAATATGAGTATTATGATAAAATTGCATTAAATTCACACATAGTTGGTACATGGTGGGCTATGAATTTTTTATCTATGCACAGCTTGGAATATGTAAATTTGTCTTGATTGTTTCTGTGTTTCCAATATAGCTAGATGAAATTAAATAGCTTTTCAAGCTGCGAATTTCAATCAAGTTAAACTTTGTATATCTACTGTGATAGATAGTAGAGAGCAACTGTTCCAATTTTTGCAATATTAAAATTTCATTTAGTAATTGTTGCATGGTATAAGTATGAAGAACTCAACATTTTCCATATATGTAGCATAAATAATAATGAAAAGGTATGCCTTAGTGTCACCATTTGGTGACACTAGGCCCGTACAACTTAACACTATATATAAAACTGAATTTATACACACAGGGTCATCTTGAATCAGATGTGGAGCTTATCAAACGGGGAGAAATTGACATACGTATACTAAAGGTTAGAAATATCATATATGAGTCTATTATTCAACATAGCTGGGCTATAACTGCTTAATTTGCTACTTTCCAGGACTACTCCATTGAACTATAGTAGAGGCCAAAACATTCTTTGTTGTGCTACATGCAGCGTAATCAATTGCATGTAAAGCTCGAGGAAATTCTGCTTGTAAAACATTTATCACTTGATAGTATACTATTTGCAAGTAAGAATGACTATTCTTGTGAGGGATAGCAATACACTGTTGCAATTCTGTAACTGGTCATAGTTGTCTAGACCATCATTTTCATGCTGTAAAAGGCCATCTGGTACACTTTTTCTAGCGTGTTCCATACAGTGTTATACATTTCTATAATACATCTATATTGTGCCAAAATGATAATGTTCCATACTTCAGGATGTGTAGACAGACATCTGTCTTTTTGTTCCCAGGCTTGCTAATTAACCATGAATCGCAATGCAGCTAATTTTCATTTGCATGCACAATGCTTTACATTACAAGGCAGCATGTTGTCATGTTAGCATTGAAGTGATGCAAGCAAGATGAGTCATTAACTTGTCTGGTATGTATAGTGACATCAATATATAAATATGTATGGAACGTTGCACGGGAAAATGGTTCTTGTGGATTTTATTTTATAACATTAAATTCAAATCGATATACCTTTCGAAATATTAACGCTATCAGGTTCCTTTTTTAACACAACATACCACACCATTACTATATGTGAAAATCCATTTTGGTGTCTTACACATGCGGGACACGGATGTTACAAGGTCCGATACCCCGTAGGGTTCATAACGGCAACATCTCCAGGTACGAGCCTCCAAATCGGTTCAAATTCGATACATATGTACAAGGGTCCTGTCGCTATTGATTTGTTCTGTTCGTTAATTTTTATTATATCTGTTACAGGGATACAACTGTACAAAGTAATCGCATATTTCCCGGTCATTTCGCGCCATTAACCTATTACGATCGGCATCGAGGACATGAAGTGCAATTACTTCCTGTTAAATAACTATGTCTCCGCCTGTATGTCACCGCCCATCTACACACTGTACAACAAGTACAGCGTTTTCGCCTCTTGCAAACATCTCCTTCTTGGCTTCTTCAATATAGCGAATAGAAGCTAAAGATTCGCACTTCTTGGATTCAGCTGCCACAACACGGTACGTAGGCCTACTAATACGTGCACGTAGAAATCGAGCATTTTGGCTCGGTCAAACTGCTTGAGTTCCAATCCATTTATGCGTGCACAACGCTATAGAGCATAAAAGTGCACGGTGTCTGGGGCTAGCTTAATCTGAAACGCAACCCTTCCTTTTTGATTTCTGCACACGCACAGATGTATCAAACATGCACCCCCCCCCCCATCTTCATTGGTGAACCAATTATAAATTCATGTATTTGGTTCTACAAAATAAAATCCATAGGTCACACGTACACACATGCACACATACACACACACACACACACACACACACACACACACACACACACACATGCACACACTCACATACATACACAACCCCAGATCAGAGCAACTGGTGACATTTAATTCTGTCAGAATGCTCCCTCATGCTTAGCTTGCAACCGGTATGTGCTTGGCATAGTTGGTTGTTTTTAGGCTCAGGGTTGAATGGAAGTGAGGCTTTCCCAGGGGATACTCCAGGCTAAAATCTAGGTGGGAATTAGCTGTATTTAGTGTATTGCAATGTTGCCGTGTGCACTTACACACATACACACACATACACACACACCCCATGGGCAGTCATTCATTCACACATCGCTTTGCTATTGTAACAAGTAAATAAAAACATTCTCTACGAGAAAGTTGGTGGGATATAGGATTTGATTATGACATTGGTGGTGTAAAAAGCAAGGAAACAAGGTCTTATCAGAAGGGAAAATGTCATAGTCCTATATTTAGCACATTTCTAGGGCATGTGTTGTTTGTGTGCTAAATATAGGACTATGACATTTTCCCTTCTGATAAGACCTTGTTTACAACGGGGGTGCATGTTTGATACATCTGTGTGTGTGCAGAAATCAAAAAGAAGGGTTGCGTTTCAGATTAAGCTAGCCCCAGACATCGTGCACTTTTATGCTCTATAGCGTTGTGCACGCATAAATGGATTGGAACTCAAGCAGTTTGACCGAGCCAACACGCTAAATTTCTACGTGCACGTATACTATTAGTAGGCCTACATACCGTGTTGTGGCAGCTGAATCCACGTAGTGTGAATCTTTAGCTTCTGTTCGCTATATTGAAGAAGCCAAGGAGATGTTTGCAAGAGGCGAAATCGCCGTACTTGTTGTATAGATAGATGGGCGGTGACATATAGGCGGAGACATAGTTATCTAACAGGAAGTAATTGCATATTCATGTCTTCGATGCCAGTCGTAATAGGTTAAAGGCGCGAAACGACCAAGAAATATGCGATTACATTGCGCAGTTGCATCCCCGTAACAGATAAAGTTAAAATTAACGAACAGACAAATCAATAACGACAGGACCCTTGTACGTATGTATTGAATTTGAACACCGATTTGGAGGCTCCTACCTGGAGATGTTGCCGTTTTGAACCCTACGGGGTATTGGACCTTGTAACATCGGTGCCCCGCATGTGTAAGACACCAAAATGGATTTTCACATATAGTAATGGTGTGGTATGTTGTGTTAAAAATAGGAACCCGATAGCGTTAATATTTCGGAAGATATATCGATTTGAATTTAATATTATAAAATAAAATCCGCAAGACCCATTTTCATTTTCCCATGCAACGTTCCATATATATATAGCTAAATCACCCTTATGGTACTTTTTCAAAATTTCCAGAACAAGCAAAAGAAAAGTAACGCTCGCATTGAAATGTATGGCTAATTATAAATTCGGCGCCTAATAACTTTGTGAGGGATAGTCCGATTTAGGATGCGTAAGGACCATTTGACAGAAGCTCATGGGTGTTCAAGGAAAATCAAAAAATTTGAAAACTTGAAAAACTAGCCAGAAGGATGATTTTACTAGACACTATCCCATATATATATGTATATGGGACAGTGTCTAGTAAAATATCATCCTTCTGAATAGTTTTTTAAGTTTTCAAATTTTCCATGAACTCTACAGAGCTTCATCAAATGGTTGTTATGCATCCTAAATTGGACTATCCATCATAAATTTATTAGGCACTGAATTTATACATTTCAATGCGAGCGTTACTTATCTTTTGCTTGTCCTGGAAAATACATCATAAGGGTGATTTTGCTGGACACTGTTCCATTTATATATATATTGCATGTGCTTGTCAAACATGTTTAAAAAGGCTCCTTAACCCATTTAACTACTTGATTTTGATTGGCTAGCCAAGCAAGTTATGGTTCTGTGATCTAATGACATCACCTATGAACTGGCTGTATGATTTTCCACTGAATGTCAATACATGATGTATCCTGCCTGCAGCATAGAAAATGCAGTGTGGGGACTGACCATGTAGAATGGAACGAAACGAACTGATAGAATTGATGCCACATCTGCAGTTGGACCAACTGGCAAATTATTTTTTTCCACCACCAAGGGTTTGAACTATTGTAAAATCATGCATTGACCCAGTTGACACTTAAAAAAGAGCACAATGCTTCAATTGATAGACAGGCGCGTTAACTTACATGTAGGCATTAGAAATCACTTAATTACAACAAATGAACAGACAGCCAATGCTTGAAATAACAATGATCAATATAGCAAAGAGGGCTACATGCCAAGTGGTGGCAGAAAACAACATCAGCATGCTTCTAGTGCCACATACACTGTGGCACTAGCAGCATGCCCCTCATTTAGCTCGAGTTGTTCCAATTTACAAAAAATTGCTAAAGTATTTTTAGGCATCAAGATCGTGGGCAATTTTTGTACACTCCTCCATCTAGATTGTGTATCTAAAAAGCCAATGGTTGAGTATGATCCAAAGCAGATTTAAAACGAAGCCCTATGCTTGAGTGTTACATATTCATGTTCAAAGTTTTATATGCCATTGAATGTGAGGACCATAGGTCGCAATAAAATGCCTATATGTGGGCTAAAACAGCACTTTTTGCCTACATGTAGGCGTTTGTTCGATCTGTCATTAAATGAAATAACTTCTTAATAGGATTGTCAATCTGGATGAATTTATGAATTAGTCAAAATACGAACCGCATAGATATCTGTAACCACATTATTTAGAAGTCCTTCAAACAATAAAATCAAATAGATTGACACAATAATCTACAACAACTTTTTTATGAACTGATTACCAGTTGAATAATTTATTCACGTAAACTCACTTCCCACCAAATTGATTGCTATTGTTTTGAAATGTAATGTATGTTACTTGTATCTTGATCACCTTAGTTCGGCGCTTAAACTGATGAAGTTTTGTAACAGGTTTGTTATATTTTGTGGTATACGTCCATGGACTATAGCGTCACCTCTAGACCGACGTCAGAACATTGATTTTTCATTCTATAAACCGTACGCTATTGTTACGATGAAGCTTAAGTTTGTCACCAACCTAAATACATATTCTTCTACCTTATTGGAAATGTATAGATACCTATATATCTATACATTACCTGTCCTTTATTTGAATATGCATTTTATTCTAATTAATGCATGGCTGGTTGTTTTTACTTTTTATATAAATATTTATTAGCGCAGTACCTGGATGCTGTTTATTAGCCTCTACATTTTGACAGAACTTGTCATAACAGCCACTTAAAACCATCTTTGTACACCATAACTGGCTGCACGTCTTTAGACGCTTACAGCTGGTAATCTGTTAATAAAATTGCAGAATAACTTTGATGAAAGTACTAATTAGAATCGTGTTTTACTAGTTAATATTTTGTTTAAAACAAAACAAAAATCAAACTTGAAAAAGCTAAATGACCACTACAATTTTAATGAACTTTTACTTTTAATAACATAATCTATTTAATTAATGGTGATTATTAAAAATAGTTTCTTCAACCTTAATAACTAAGGCGAATTATAGTCTAAATGTTAAAAACTCTATTGAACTTGAAATCAGTGTTCCAGTGCATATTCTGATCTTGCATTACTTATTGTTCATAGAGGGCATTGATTGTTTGGGTTTTGATGCTAATTGATTTCAATCCTGAAATGGTGATTTTAAAGTGTTGCGTTTTTTTATGGACACCATGGATGTGATAAATTGGCTGGGCTTACAATTCTGCCAACTAGTAATTGGATATCTCACATATGGAGGAAGTAGCTGGATGCGATGTAAATGGCTAATCAGTGAATTTGGAAGAACTATAAAGCTAGTCAACGTTTGCACGTCATCAGTCCATGCATGCATGATACAACACAATTGTCTAATGCAAAAGACGTAGTGTAGTACATGTAGTTTGCAAAAGGCAGTTATACTCTAGCAAAGCAAACATTCTTTCAAGAATCTTCAAAGAATAAATGCAATCTTGTGCGTATGGTCAGATTGTCACTGGGAGCCTCCCACTGATTTTGCCATAAAGTAGTGCATCGGATTATATGTTTAACTTTATTATTACAGATTGCATGGAATTTGCTTATGGTAGACACATGTACACTATTTTATATACTTTTCTTGCCTGGAATTGACATAGAAGTAAGAGTTTTTCAAAATGCACCAATGTCTGGCGTTGTCCGAACTGCTAAAATATTTGGACCATTGATGATAGCTGTACAAGGTGATACTCTTAAAAAGTATGAAAATCTAGTTATTTGATTTCTGATTGCCCCAAAAAAATTGCAAAATTGTGCACATTTCTCATACGACCATTGCCAAATTGACTGACACATTGCAGTATTGCTTCTATTTGTTTTTATTTTTATGTTCTTCTATTGCCTGCATTTTGTTCAGGATAGAATTGAGCAGCTCTCCACTTCCAATGCACAATTACATCAAGAGGTTGCACAAATAAAGGAAGAAATGAAACGGTTATCGCATGATACAAAATTATGTTGTGACGAAATGAATTTGAAGTTAGAGATTTTGGAAGTGAAATCAATTACAGGTGTGTATGTTTGGAAAGTAAATGAAGTTCAACGAAGAGCACGTGAAGCAAGAAATGGAAAGACGGTATCTCTTTACAGTCCTCCATTCTACACTAGTCCCCATGGGTATCGATTATGCTTGAGAACGTATCTCTATGGAGATGGAGCTGGAAAAGGAACCCACATATCTGTGTTCCTAGTTATCATGCGCTCTGAGTATGACGATATCTTGTTGTGGCCATTCAAACATCGTGTGATCATTTCACTCATCAACCTTGATAACCCTCTCAAAATGGATGCAGCGATTACGCACAAATTTGTGCCAAACCCTCAGAGTAGCAGTTTTGAGAAACCAAAAGATGCATTCAACCTTGCTTCAGGATTTCCACAGTTTGCTTCAATTTCTGTTCTAACTGATTCTAGGTTTGTCAAGAATGATACAATGTACTTTAGAGTGAAGCTTGAACAACCTGAAGTAAAAACTTGTATGGATGATTAGAAACGTTTGGACAACTAGAAATGTTAGGAATGTATTGTATTTTGTAATTTTTTTAAAATACAAGGAGTGAATGGAAATATAATTGTATACCAAAGAAGAGTACACTGTTTGTATACAATGGATAACGTGATAGTTGGCCTACAACATTTTTCATCAGCTTTAGGTTTATTTGAAAAAATTTCATCTAAAAAAGACTAAATGAAAATCTGATTGCACAGTGATGTTTTGCTATTTGTGTAAATAACACAAAATTGCAGTAGTTAACTGACTATAATGGCTAAGATAGATTCATTTTCAGTAACCTAATCCGTTTTGAAGTCTTTCTCCATAACTATAGGTCGTTAGTACAAAGAGTTTGGCCGATTAAAGCCGGGGAAAAAGGTAAGGCGTTATAGTGCTTGAGGCGCCATTTTTTCCCTCTAAGGTTGGCATCGCTGTTTTGATACTACACTGCGATTCGATTGCCCCCATAACGTCGCGTATATTCATTTGTAACCCTGACGTGACGGATTGCATTGACATTACTGGGAATGAGTCATCATTAAACAAACAACGTGGGAACGAGATCAAATCACGGTGTAATAACGTAGTCTTGCGGATATTGCTCACGTACTTACGCGCAAACACACGGATGAGATTGCGGCCGCGAGTAATCAGTCCGGGACGCGGGTACGTAAGCCTAGTAAAAAGCTTTAATAAAACTTGCCCTTCAAATATTTATAACCGCATTTTTATAACCGTTTTACATATACATGTACGGAGGGGAATATAACAATGTTACAAGAAGAGCCAATTGAGGTGATATGATCATGGCAGAAGCTTCTTCACCCTAACCTAAATAGAGCATTAATGGGAAACTGCCATGACTTTTATCAAAATTCGATAAATATGAAGTTTGTATGTGAATTATAAATTTTTGCTTCTCAGAATGATCTGTAGATACATTGGCTCAAGTTGATGAATATGGGTGCCATGATAAATTAAAGTTTAGGACCGCGTGACGTCACTGGTCTCAAATGAAGAGCGAGCCTTTGGGTCTACTACCATACCGTTTTGAGCCAACAAGTCATGAATCCGACACCTCTAGCGAGAGTTATAGAGACAGTGAATAACCAGCTGACTTTGCTGCACGTATGCGTGTTAATAACACAGCTTGGTGCTCATGTACCAAGTGCGCTGCTCACCCCACCGAACGCAATTCAAGTGTTGCTGTCGTTGGGAACTAGCACACATAAGACCTTTTTAATGATGTGGAGGGTCTCCAGTGCATCACAGATCACCCTGGGTTGTTGGAGCATGCCTCAAAACTTTGCGCATTGCCTTAGTAGGTGTGATGGCGACAAGAGGGGATCCTATATACATCTTCCTATTCCAATAGGTAATGGGAGATTGTGTTAATGCAACGTATATACACATGCGCATGCATGTACGCCTGTAGGTCATATTGTCATGCAGCATATCGACAATTTATATCGTGGACTTTGCGGCTCTCAATTCGCTAATTCTGCGGCGTTTTGGAACATAAGTATAGTTAAAAACTGAAGGACCAGTGCCTGGCATCAGTGTTGGCTTTGAAGGCCCAAATCCACTGATAAAAGGCTGGATGTAGTCCTCTCGAATGAAATGCTCGCTACATACACGAGCGTTTGCATCATTAAATGGAAACATCAGTCCAATGTAGAATAAGTAGCCACTGAAACAAGTGATCGATATTATTTCAGCATTATTTGCGTACGCAAGTCAAAATGAACGAACAAAAACTTACCTGATGAAGCAGAGATGGGTTTTTTCTTGGCAAACGATGAAACTTATTATCTCAATTCATACTTCCTTTGGCAATGCAGTGAGGCATTCTATGTACGCGCGCAATGCAGTCCTGAGACCAGTGACGTCGACAGTATTTAATTTTAATAAAAACATGGCGACCAATTTGTTGTGTTATCTTGAATTTATCTTGAATATAAAAGCAAATATTTATACATGATGTTTTGCAGTTCTTATTTTATACTCAAATGCTATAAACTGAGATAGCATTATTTATTAAAACACACCCATGCTGAACGTTCTGCTCTACCTGGTTTAAAGAATACTACATCGTGATGTGCTTGATCCCGCCGCCTGCATGTACGCAGCTAGAGGTCTTAACTTTTGTACGGATCGCGTGACACGCCTAGCTGAATCTTCACCTGTTCGAGTCGCGTTCGATATAGGGGTAAAATTTAAATATTCACGAACACCACTATAGCTTTTATACAAACCTCCTTTTTATCAAAGTTCAAACCTTCTAAGAGATACTGATTAGCTGCTGCAGGAGTGAAAGAAAAGGCTATCCACCACAGAGGGGCGCTGTAAAATTTGCTTTTGAAGAAGCCGCTAACCTTCACGGATACAGTTTTCCTCAACTAGGTTGACACAATTGTAGGCAACCGATTTACCTGCAAGGCATATGACATGCGGGGTAAAGCAAAACCACATCGTGGTGGTTTGATACCTTGTTTGACTTGCTTGTTTCAGAGTCTTACTATAACATATACCAATATGTTGAGAGCAAAATATTTATCCTTTACGCAGCGCTCTTTAAACAATGAATGTCATGCACTTACCAGTACAGTCGTAGAATGAATGGCTACCATGCAGCAAAAAACGTACGCGTGTAAATCGTGCCCCTCCAGAGGGCTGAAACAAACTGTAAAAAGGCAGTAAACGTACTATGGGTTTTCTATCTCACCATACAATTATATAGAGCACGGGATTATAACGACACGTGTCCCATTTTGCCAAAAAGGCACCTACTGGCGGAAACGATAATATTTCAGAATCACCAGGGCACTTTGTGAGCATGTAGAACAATTAGAGGATTTTGGCGCAGTATCGTTACGTGAATTCCCCGTTGGTCTTCATGAAAGACGTGATACGTAGTAATACGCTGCAATCAGACGCCTGAATTGCTGTGCTAGTACAGCGCAGGAGTTCATACAATCATTGGTCTACCGCAATAATGCATGCTCATACATCTCGGACGTTATCGCGCACTTTGCAGAGCCAAAACAAGTTGTGCTTTCACAATGAATTACATGCATTTAGAATCTGACGCAATGACAATTTCATTCGGTATTGCTACATATGGTTCATGGAATCAGTTCTTTTCAGAACCAAGCTGGCGAGGTTCAGGGTGCAGCGCGTACGAGTCATTCGTAATGTTTCGCTACCAAAAAGGCATCATCTGTTTGGAAGGAACTACGGACAATTACGCCCAGAGTAAACTGCACGCTGCATGCATACCGGTATAGAAGCGTGTGATCAACAAATTGTTTCATAGAACCGTTTCCAAGAACATCAACAACATTTTTCACTGCCATATGCAGCAGCACCGAATGAATATTCTCATTGCGTCACATATAATTCATGTAAAATGTACCCAAAAAATGGCTACGAATTTTGCTCTGTCAGACATGAGTGCATATTAAAGCAAATAACTCCCTAGCAGAGCATTCTTACGGTATAGATTTGTACGAACTCCTGGTCTGTATTAGGCTGAAAACGGCGGTGCAAATTAACCGTTGCAGTGCCGACGCAACGCTGCATCCGTTCTTGGGCGTGATGGTTTAGTTTAGATGTAGTGTAGTTATATACTGTTTGTCTCGAGTTGAACGTTAGGTTTACGTTTTAATTTGTGCTATTATGCATACTGTATTCTCTCATTACAATAAAATGGGATCGTGGCAGCGAAAAGGGACCTAGCGCATATTTTTTCAAGTTTTCACATTATTTCATATTCAAAGAAACACGTATGCCCTCTACAACTTCGTTCTTACGCACTTGAAAATCATGGAGTTACAGTGGCCTGAATTTTTAATTACGCCTACATTTTTAATAGCACTCGTCAACTTTGATGCTCATAATATGAGCTAGGTCCCATTTCGCTGCCACGATCCCAAATAATTATTGTTCATCAAAGCGGTGATAGGGCAAAGTTAAGTTGATACACTTTGAAACAAGAAAGCCATCCATTTAGACAATTGAATTGGACTACAAAGCGGGTATACTTATCTGCATCAGCTATATTTCGCTGGAGTTTAAAACAGCATAAGGTCCTAAAAAGTTACCAATCAGTCTAATTGCAGTTGTTAATTAAAGCCGTAGGTAATAAACTTTCGTATTGATTTAGGCTTGAAATTAGGCTAGTGAAATTAACCATTCGAACCCAGTCTATTTTTTTGTATTATTTTTTAAAGTCATTTAGAACTCGATTTTATATATAAGACACAAGATATCTTTATTTTACATCAAGTTTAGCAACATTTAAATGCTTTTATGATGACCAAATTATATTTTCGCATATAGATATGATGTAGTACGAAAAAAAAGATAGCGGCAACAGTTTTGAAGTCATGAATTTGATGCTGTAAGACCGAATCGTCAACATTGTCAATATGTTGAGTATATATATATATATTTTTTCTCTTTGTCTGTACACTTCAAGTAGGACTATTACATTTATTATCTCACCCTTGTTTCCTTCCTTTTTACACCACTATAGCCTTCCAATCCTATATGCCATAAACTTTCTCATATAGAAGGTCTCTTTACTTGTCACATTTGTGAATGAACACGTAGAGGAATCGAAGCATTAAATATATATGCACTTGCATGCTAATAGATAGTTGTCACAATGGTCTTGTTCATAATTGACCACCTTCTGATAATAAATTTGTGTCCCTTGAGGTGCCTATAACAGCCACGTGTGAGACCTGCTGCTCATCCCCAGTCGTTTGTTATCGATTCTGATCAAGCATTTGGAGTGTAGGAATTTAAACTGAACTGCAACTGCTTTAAGTCAATAGCTATATATGTTGTGGAAATTCACCCCCAGCTCTGTCTTCTACTTTGTATATATTGCTACACGTACATTATATGCTTCTTGGCTTCAATTATTCTTACATGTTTGTACATGCATGCGTGTACCGCTACGTGATTTGTGCATACAAATGAGTGCATAGATTACAGCATATGAAGCATGTAAACAGCCTTTCGCTACATTATCTACTTCCTACATAGTATTCGTTCACTACATCAGCTCTTCGTTTATTTGCATTGTCCCTCTCGTATATCTGTTGGGATGGGAGATCTTAAGTCAAGGGGAGTAAGTCGCTTTTATTATAGATGCAGGCAAAGCGGCGCAGCGTATGCGTACGTCGGCCATACCATTTTCCACAGGGTCATTAGCAGGCTCTGATCTTGATGCAGATGGTCTCCAAAGTATCCTTATATGGAAATATATCAGTTAGACAATGTTCTTCTTCATGGTCAATTACTAACTAACCGCGCTATTGATATTGGACCATAGCTTATCGAAATATTTTTTGGCGGCATATCGGCACTGGATGCAGAAGTATAATTAGCAAAAGGTGGGTGGTCCGCTGAAATAAAAAATACTTACTGGAGCACGGAAGTACCACTTTGAGCGTGCGCAAGTAAGCAGCAGTTTGGTTTTGACAGAGTTCTGCGAAACAAGTGCGATATAGAAATTAATATAAAAGTCTAAAGCTGTCCGTTTGTTAATGCGCATGTACGTTATAGCCATTCAAATATTTATACCTTTACTTGGTCCTTGAGTGCCACTGAACGGACGTATTCGCCAACAACCTTGCATAGTGAGCACCCCACCCCTTCCAATTCCAGTTCCTGTGTACATGGTAGAGACAACGTTATGCATGTACTCAAAGAGCATGATTCCAACGCTTATCCGACCAATGCCAGGCGTCGATTAATTAATACATACTCACTGCTTCGGTATCTGTTTCTTCGATTCGATATTCATTTTCAATATCAACTTCGTGATCTGAATCACCGTCCAGTGCCAACTCTGAGAGTTTCGTTGCCACCCTCGGTTCAGCTGGTGCGACAGTCCACAGCAAAAGAATTGTAGAGCAAAGCACGATCTCTTTTGTGTGAAGCATCTTCCTGAAATAGACTGGCCAACTAAATATTAGCAATGGCTTTTGCTTATATACCGCAGGTCGGAATGCCCATGCAAGAGCAGGATGAAAACAGGACCTTGTTGTTCGAGAAAACCGGACATATCTTTACATAAATTACTGAAAACAATTTAGGACATTCGTCCTGCGTTATTTGCATCAATGCGTGTGTCAGCACACGTCGTGTACCCACTTTGTTACGGTATGTAGCTTGTCATAGTACACAGCCTTGTTGCAGTATGCAACTTGTCTGGGTAGTGTGGGTACCCTTATCTACCCAGTGAGGGATCCTCAATGGGCCATACCAACACCTGCACATGAAGATAGAGAATAACCTTATATGCCTGACGACCATAGCATTGAGGAAGAAGTGGTGGAACCTCTGTAGAGTCAGGTGAGCAAGTTCAAGACGTGGCCAGATAATCCATCCGTCTAAGGCAGATTTTGAAGTTGGGTTTATTTTTAAGTTGACACGGTGAGCACTAACATCAAGGGTTCGGCAAAATATATTTTATTAAAATGTTATTAATTTGCTTCAATAAGCACGTATAATGCAGATTGAAGTGTAGCATTTTGAAGATATCAACCCTGAAACCAAAAATAATAAAAGAGACCTCGATCATACCAGACCAGCTGCCATTCTCATCACGTACGTCCTCGTCACTTGGACGGCGCCCCCCCCCTCCCCGGCTTTTTATTGTGGGCATAATATATGTATCATCCGCTCATGATCAACACACGACCACGACTCCAACACGCGTTATAGTGACATGAGCGTTGCTGACTCGTGCATTCTCATGAGCATGCATTCCATGCCCGATATTGCTTTGCATACCATACAATGTGTTAACAACACGGCCCTGTTTTCATCCTGCTCTTAGGGACCGTTCATAAATTACGTCACGCTGGGGAGGGGGGCATCAGCCAATGTAACGATGTATACATTAAGCATACATCAGTATGGGATAAAATGTGTGACGAGGGGGGGTCCATAATGGTCAAAAATAGTGTGACTTAATTTATCAACTGCCCCTTAGCCATTCTGATTTGCGGTATATAAGTCGACGTCCAGCCATTGCTCGTAGTTGTTGCCCGAACAAGTACAGGAAAATGCTTCACCTAAAAGAGATCGTGCTCTGCTCTACAATTCTTTTGCTCTGGACTGTCGCACCAGCAGAGCCGAGAGTGGCAAACAAGCTCTCGAAGTCGTCAGAACAAGATGGTGAGATCGAAAGTGAATATGACATCGGAGAGACAGATACCGAAGCAGTGAGTAATGCAGTATTAAATCAGGCTGTCAATGCATGCCATTTGGATCGATACATGCGCCTTGACTGTATAGGGTTATGCATCTATAACGTACCACAGGTACTGGAATTGGAAGGGGTGGGATGCTCGCTATGCAAGATTGTTGGCGAATACGTCCGTGCAGTGGCGCTCACGGAGAATGTGAAGGTATATTTGAATGACTATAACTTACATGAGTATGAACTGTCAATTGATACCAATTTCTATACTAATATCGTAGAGCTCCGCTAAAGCTAAACTGCTGAAAAAGTGCGCTCACTCAAAATGGTACTTCCGTGGACCCGTAAGTATAATTTCAGTTCCCGCGGCCCACCCATCTTTTTAAAAATCACCTCTGCATTTAGTGCCGATATACCGTTGACAATTATTTCGATCAGCTATGGTCCAATATCAATAGTGCGGTTAGTTAGTAATTTGGCGTTATGAAGAAGAACATTATATGCATTTGCTTCCTATAAGGATACTTTGGAGACCATCTGCATCAAGATCAAGGCCTGCTAATATATGCCCTGCGCGGGATGGAAGAATGGTAAGGTCGACGCATATATAGGCTGTGGCTTTATGTGGGCATGCATACAGCCATGCAGTTGACTTAATTAAGACTTCATATCCCAACATGCAGATATATAAGGACAATGTAAATAAACGAAGAACTGAGGTAGCTGGCAATGTTAGAAGAGACAATTAGCGAAAGATTTTGTGCTTGTCTATACACGTATTTAAAAGTGTACATTCATTTGTTGTAGCGGTACGTGCGTGCATGCATATGAAACCCCATTCGGGGAAATTTGCAATTGACAATATACAACGATACATCTTAAATACTAAAATAGCCAGAGCTTCACATGTTATCCTCTGAAACCATGGTGTAAAAGATATTAATTGCGTTGAGTTCTTTCGTGGAAACCCTGTATATCGCAGCTCAAAAAGCAGGATGAAAACAGGACCGTGTTGTTCGCTATACTCTCCGCAAAACAATACAATAGGGCGGAATGCATGCAAAGCCTCTATTTTGCTCTACATGCACATGGGAATGAGTCAGCACACTTATCACGCGGCGTGTTGGAGTCGTTGTTGTGGGTTGAGCTGATTATATATATATGCATAGAGAGCTCTATCATGCCCACTATAAAAGTGGAGGGCCCGCCCCCGATAAGAGGTATGTACGTGTGTCGCAGCGAATCATAACAGTGTATGTATACATTGGCGACTTGCATTGCATGATGATTTGATTAGCCTGGATTACATACAGGCATAAACGTGTATATCTATCTGTTCAAACATTGCTTTGACATTGTTAAGCACTTCTGGAGTAGAATTCATAACACACAGTCTAGAATCGCCCTCAAACAAGACAGCAAATGCCTTGTCAATGAGGTGAATTAGTTATTTAGCTTATTGAGCACATACTCAAGGTAAATGGATTTAATAGAGTATCACATAAGTGACGCTTCAAACGATGGGCCGTTAAGTTTGCATGTATATTGCATGCGGTATACACGGTAATTATTAACCACGTACGGCAAAGCTGCAAGGCTAACAACGATCAGTATTGCCAACGAGCACGTTAACCGTACATGCCTCCATTTTTGTAGTATTTGCTGTAGAACAATTGGTTATCTGCCATTGCAATTTGTTTCGTTTCAGACCTATACATCCCTGAATATCAATTTAGCATAGTTTTGTTGGTTAAGGGCATGATTGGAAGCCATTTGATTGTGTTAGTCGCTAACCACAACACGAAGCTGCCTGTGTCTGTTAATTTCATCCCCCCAGATGCACTATTCCCCAATAATCAATATCCTCCTGGGTCAGATTATTCCAAAATATTATCTTTTAAATCTGCTTCCTCGGAATAGTACCCCCCTCTCCCCACCCTCGATTCCCTTTGAAACCATTCAATACTACACGTACAGAGCACCTAGTGGATGAAGAATACAATGTTATGTCGTACTAGTGCATTAATGTAATACTGTTATGATTCGCTGTGACACACGCACGTCCCTGGTTACTGGTACGGTACTCCCCCCCCCCCCGCCGCCGCTTGTTATTATTCATGGGCATAATACATCATCCGCTCATGATCAACACACGACCACGACTCCAACACGCGTTATACATGAGTATTGCTGACTCATGCATTCTCATGAGCATGCAGGGGATTTGCATGCATTCCCGGCATGCTTTCATCCTGCTCTTAGGGGCCGTTCATAAATTACGTCACGCTGAAGGGGGTTAGGGGGGGCATCAGCCAGTGTGACGATGTATACATTAGACATACATCGGTATGGGATAATGTGTGACAAGGGGGGGGGGGGGGGGGGGCTCATAATGGTCAAAAATAGCGTAACTTAATTTATGAACGGCCCCTTAGGCATTCTGATTTGCGGTATATAAGTCGACGTCCAGCCATTGCTCGTACGTAGTTGTTGTCCGGACCAGTACAGGAAGATGCTTCACATAAAAGAGATCGTGCTTTGCTCTACAATTCTTTTGCTGTGGACTGTCGCACCAGCAGAGCCGAGGGTGGCAAATGAGCTCTCTGCTGAGATTGAAAATGAATATGACATCGAAGAGACAGACACCGAAGCGGTGAGTCATGCAGTAATAAATCAGGCTGTCAATGCATGCCATTTGGATCGATACATGCGCCTTGACTGTATAGGGTTATGCATCTATAACGTACCACAGGTACTGGAATTGGAGGGGGTAGGATGCTCGCTATGCAAGATTGTTGGCGAATACGTCCGTGCAGTGGCGCTCACGGAGAGTGTGAAGGTATATTTGAATGACTATAACTTACATGAGTATGAACTGTCAATTGATACCAATTTCTATACTAATATCGCAGAGCTCCGCTAAAGCTAAACTGCTAAAAAAGTGCAAACACTCAAAATGGTACTTCCGTGGACCCGTAAGTAATTTTAGTTCCCGCGGCCCACCCACCCTTTTAAAATTCACCTCTGCATCCAGTGCCGATATGCCGTCAACAATTTATTCGATCAGCTATGGTCCAATGTCAATAGTGCGGTTAGTTAGTAATTGGCATTATGAAGAAGAACATTACTATACATATGCGTTTGCTTCCTATTAGGATACTTTGGAGACCATCTGCATCAAGATCAAGGCCTGCTAATATGCCCTGCGCGGAGGTGGAAAAATGGTAAGGTCGACTGGTGGCTTTATGTGTGCATCGATTGTATGCATGCCATGCAGTTGACTTAATTAAGACTTCATATCCCAACATGCAGATATATAAGGACAATGTAAATAAACGAAGAACTGAGGTAGCTGGCAATGTTAGAAGAGACAATTAGCGAAAGGTTTTGTGCTTGTCTATACACGTATTTAAAAGTGTACATTCATTTGTTGTAGCGGTACGTGCGTGCATGCATATGAAACCCCATTCGGGGAAATTTGCAATTGGCAATACAACGATACATCTTAAATACTAAAATAGCCAGAGCTATTACAAGCTTCACATGTTATTCTCTGAAACCATGGTGTAAAAGATATTAATTGCGTTGAGTTCTTTCGTAACACACAGTCTAGAATCGCCCTCAAACAAGACAGCAAATGCCTTGTCAATGAGGTGAATTAGTTATTTAGCTTATTGAGCACATACTCAAGGTAAATGGATTTAATAGAGTATCACATAAGTGACGCTTCAAAAGATGGGCCGTTAAGTTTGTATATTGCATGCGGTATACACGGTAATTATTTACCGCGTACGGCAAAGCTGCAAGGCTAACAACGATCAGTATTGCCAACGAGCACGTTAACCGTACATGCCGCCATTTTTGTAGTATTTGCTGTACATTCATTTGTTGTAGCGGTACGTGCGTGCATGCATATGAAACCCCATTCGGGGAAATTTGCAATTGGCAATACAACGATACATCTTAAATACTAAAATAGCCAGAGCTATTACAAGCTTCACATGTTATTCTCTGAAACCATGGTGTAAAAGATATTAATTGCGTTGAGTTCTTTCGTGGAGACCCTGTATATCGCAGATCAAAATGCCAAAAAGCAGGATGAAAACAGGACCGTGTTGTTCGCTTTACTCTCCGCAAAACAATACAATAGGGCGGAATGCATGCAAAGCCTCTATTTTGCTCTGCATGCACAAGGGAATGAGTCAGCACACTTATCACGCGGCGTGTTGGAGTCGTTGTTGTGGGTTGAGCTGATATATATATACATATATGCATAGAGAGCTCTATCATGCCCACTATAGAAGTGGAGGGTCCGCCCCCGATAAGAGGTATGTACGTGTGTCGCAGCGAATCATAACAGTGTATATGTATACATTGGCGACTTGCATTGCATGATGATATGATTAGCCTGGATTACATACAGGCATAAACGTGTATATCTATCTATTCAAACATTGCTTTGACATTGTTAAGCACTTCTGGAGTAGAATTCATAACAAACAGTCTAGAATCGCCCTCAAACAAGACAGCAAATGCCTTGTCAATGAGGTGAATTAGTTATTTAGCTTATTGAGCACATACTCAAGGTAAATGGATTTAATAGAGTATCACATAAGTGACGCTTCAAATGATGGGCCTTTAAATTTGTATATTGCATGCGGTATACACGGTAATAATTTATCGCGTGCGGCAAAGCTGCAAGGCTAACAACGATCAGTATTGCCAACGAGCACGTTCACCGTACATGCCGCCATTTTTGTAGTATTTGCTGTAGAACAATTGGTTATCTGCCATTGCAATTTGTTTCGTTTCAGACCGATACATTCCTGAATATCAATTTAGCATAGTTTTGTTCGTTACGATGCAAGGGCATATTTGGAAGCCATTTGATTGTGTTAATCGCTAACCACAATACGAAGCTGCCTGTGTCTGTTAATTTCATCCCCCAGATGCTCTATTCCCGAATAATTAATCCTCCTGGGTCAGATTATTCCAAAATATTATCTTTTAAGTTTGCTTCCTCGGAATAGTACCCCCCTCTCCCCACACTCGATCCCCTTTGAAACCATTCAATACTACACGTACAGAGCACCTGGTGGATGAAGAATACAATGTTATGTCGTACTAGTGCATTAATATAATACTGTTATGATTCGCTATGACACACGTACGTCCCTGGTTACTGGGGCGGTACTCTCCCCCCCGCCGCCGCTTGTTATTATTCATGGGCATAATACATCATCCGCTCATGATCAACACACGACTACAACTCCAACACGCATTATACATGGGTATTGCTGACTCATGCATTCTCATGAGCATGCAGGGGCTTTGCATGCATTCCCGGCATGCTTTCATCCTGCTCTTAGGGGCCGTTCATAAAACATACGTCACGCTGAAGGGGAGAGAGGGGGGGGGGGGGGGGGGGGGGGGGCATCAGCCAGTGTGACGATGTATACATTAGACATACATCGGTATGCGATAATGTGTGACAAGGGGGGGCTCATAATGGTCAAAAATAGCGTAACTTAATTTATGAACGGACCCTTAGGCATTCTGATTTGTGGTATATAAGTCGACGTCCAGCCATTGCTCGTACGTAGTTGTTGTCCGGACCAGTACAGGAAGATGCTTTACCTAAAAGAGATCGTGCTTTGCTCTACAATTCTTTTGCTGTGGACTGTCGCACCAGCAGAGCCGAGGGTGGCAAATGAGCTCTCTGCTGAGATTGAAAATGAATATGACATCGAAGAGACAGACACCGAAGCGGTGAGTCATGCAGTAATAAATCAGGCTGTCAATGCATGCCATTTGGATCGATACATGCGCCTTGACTGTATAGGGTTATGCATCTATAACGTACCACAGGTACTGGAATTGGAGGGGGTAGGATGCTCGCTATGCAAGATTGTTGGCGAATACGTCCGTGCAGTGGCGCTCACGGAGAGTGTGAAGGTATATTTGAATGACTATAACTTACATGAGTATGAACTGTCAATTGATACCAATTTCTATACTAATATTGCAGAGCTCCGCTAAAGCTAAACTGCTAAAAAAGTGCAAACACTCAAAATGGTACTTCCGTGGACCCGTAAGTAATTTTAGTTCCCGCGGCCCACCCACCTTTTAAAATTCACCTCTGCATCCAGTGCCGATATGCCGTCAACAATTTATTCGATCAGCTATGGTCCAATGTCAATAGTGCGGTTAGTTAGTAATTGGCATTATGAAGAAGAACATTACTATACATATGCGTTTGCTTCCTATAAGGATACTTTGGAGACCATCTGCATCAAGATCAAGGCCTGCTAATATGCCCTGCGCGGAGGTGGAAAAATGGTAAGGTTGACGCATAAGTATAGGCGGTGGCTTTATGTGTGCATCCATTGTATGCATGCCATGCAGTTGACTTAATTAAGACTTCACATCCCAACATGCAGATATATAAGGACAATGTAAATAAACGAAGAACTGAGGTAGTGAATGAAGACAATGTTAGAAATAGAGACAATTAGCGAAAGGTTTTGTGTACAATTGTGGCACGTATTTTATGGTGCACACTTATTTGTTTTCATGTCATGTCATGTAGAGGTAATCCCGTTCGGGGAAATTTGCAATTGGCAATACAACGATGCAACTTATATTCTATAATAGCTAGAGCTATTGCAAGCTTCACATGTTATCCTCTATAAATGTGTCAACTTAAAAATAAAACCAACTTCAAAATCTGCCTTTGCTGGATGAATTATCTGACCACGTCTTGAATATGCTAACCTATAACTGCCAGAAGTTCCACCACTTCTTCCTCAATGGTATGGTCGTCAGGCATATAAGGTTATTCTCCATCTTCATGTGCAGGTTTTGGTATGGCCCCTTGAGGATCCCTCACTGGGTATAGTACCATCATATCCATTACATCCTCTTCCACTTCCTGTTCCCTCTCTCTTGGTTCTTTATCTCCTTCAGAACCACCAGTTCCATATTCCTGCAATGCTCTCGCTTAAGCCTATGAACATGCACTGTATGCAGTTTATGGGGAGATGCATCTTGTTTTATCTTGTGCACACAATTGCCATGAACATCCACTGCATTATAGGGTCACCTACACAATCTGTGTAATTTATTGGATTACCCCTTGGAACTACTGAGTTATGCAACCATATTCAATCCTTATTGCAATGGTTTACCAGTCACCTATAAATCATAGAGCTGCTTATGTCTTCTCTCTCTTCAGTATATAGATGGTTTTGCACCTGCTATAAGGCCTCACTCATCAGTTTCCTAGCTCAGTTCCTTGACATACACAGTGGTGCTGCATTGACTGGCTGCACCTAACCCATTCATAAGGCAACTGTCAGGCGTAAAGGAAAATGTGCAATGCATCTCTACTCTGCTATTCACCGACTTACGGTAAGCCACACCTACGCTTTATGAGTGAATGCACAAGACCCCTTTGGTTATTAATAGTCATCTGATTCAGTTAGAAATCAACAAGGCTAAAGCCCGCGAGCACATGCACGCTATGTAGCGAATCCCATAAAAGATGGCGGCAGCTACAAGGCTGATCCTTAAGGAAGGTCTATGAGTGGGACAGCTACAAGGCTTGTCCAGAAAAGAAGAAGGCCAATGAGCGCGACAGCCACTTCTCAGTGAGTCCAGAAACTATTGGTTGCGTTTGTTTATTTCTTTTCTTTATAGACCAAAAGTCTACCCAGGCAATTGCCAGTTGGCTCCGCCAGCCATGTACATGTAAAAGTCTGGTTACTATATCTCATCTCATGAAGAAATTAAAAACATAAGAAACAAGTAATAAAAACATTCGAAAAATTTGGATTGGACATATGGAGAAATGGCCATTATCGGCGGTCATCTAGCATTTTATTTCAAATTGAATTCTAAATAAACATTAAACATTGATCTGAATACACGTTGTATTTTTCAGTGCGTTATAGTTAAGCAACGGTATACAAAAATCAAGACAAATATTTAATTACTATCGCGGCAGGTAATTTTATTTCGACACTCCCTTTAGCTTCAATAACTACAATAAGCAGCATTTCGTTACTAAACTCATATCCACTTGATCACGTACTCGCATGCAGCTCAGGCCAGCCCCACCCTATCCGACGAGGGGTGGATGCGCATCAATTAGCACATAGACGACCAACAACATTTTTGCAAAGGGTGAGTTATGTACAATTTTCGGATTGTTACTAAGTGCAGAATGGCATATTGTTTCTGTTACAGATCGATCAGAACTCAATCAGGTCTGTTTAAGGGTTCTCAGAGTCTCTTATAAATCGCTTCGCCTGATTTTGGTTTTGACAACGCACACTAAATAATCGAACTGAATTGCATGCAGAGACGCTCTGTTAACAATATACCCAATGGCGCTGGAGGGGCACGCGGTCCTCTCGGGCCTGGTAGACTTCATGCACCTCATTCATGTGTTTATTTCTTTGGGATCCCTCCGTTTCTGTGCTATCGATCAATATAAGATAGTACCGTGCAGACATGCACCTGTGCATGCGACATCAGTATGGACATCCATAGTCCTATAAATGATCATCATTTAGACATGCATTACCGAGTACACTCCAAATATTAATACTTGAACAGAATGCCGGAGCATGAAACAGAGGACTGAGGATGTATTATGCATATGCATTACCAAGTTTTAACTAAATTATACAACAGCGGCAAAAGTACAATTACACATGTTTGCGTCTACACTATTGCTATATACCTCAGTTCATCTCGCCCAATCCATCTATCTGTTGGAATGGGAGGTTTTAAGCGGAGGTACCGATTATGCACACACTTAATATATAAAATCGGCGGCTTACCATTGAAATTTCACACTTCCTCGCGCATCTCCCCTTCGCAGGCTCTGATCTTAATGCAGACTGACTGCTGCGAGTCCTTTAAAACCAGGAGGTTGGGGGTTTTATATATTTTTTAATTCTATTTGACGTCTCACCTCGGTACTAACGTTATAGACCACAATTGATCAAAATAAGTGGTGACAATATATTCGCACTGAATGTATAAGAGTGTGCGCGTGTCAGCAAGATGCCGAGTGTGGATTGAAGGTATACTTACAGTCAACTGTAACTGGCTGAACGAGAATATTGAGCAATTATCGAGCACTTTCGTTTTGACGGAGCTCTGCGATGGAAATATGCATGAGTAATCTGACACGTGTATACACATGTCGGGAAGTACCTTTACGTGGTCCTGGACCATCACCCAACGCATGTATGAACTGACGGTGTTGCAGATAGAGCACTTTGCTCCGTTCAAGAACTGTATACATACATACACGTTATCGCTTAGCTACATATGCAGACTGCAAGTATCTAACATACATCGCGTAATCCCTGGTCGATGAGAGCGGATTCGTACATTACTGTTTCTTCAACGCCATCTTCACTTTCGATATCACCTTCTTGATCTGTCTCACCGTCCAGTACCGACTCCGAGAGTTTCGTTGCAACTCTCGGCTCAGCTGGTGCGACAGTCCACAGCAAAAGAATTGTAGAGCAAAGCACGACCACTTTCAGGTGAAGCATCTTCATGTAATGTGAAAATCCTCGACCTGCGACAGGATGTTTTGACATCTATTTATATACCAATCGAGAGTAGGCCTAAGTAAGTTGCCCTAGCTAAGCGATGAGTTAAATGAAAACAGGATATGTCTGTATATTGCTACAATGCATGAAAATACAATAGAATAAGTGTACATGAATGGAGCTGCAGAGACTGATTACATACGTGTAAATAAGTGTCGATCACGACAACCACCAGAAGATTTATGTGTAGGCCAGGACTACAACTACACGCAGAATATTACATGTATGTAACCGGCCTTGCAATTAATATATATGTATGCATGCTTAATGACCATATAATATATATATTACAATTATATGGAACTGTGTCCAGAAAAATCACCCTTGTGATATACTTTGTCAAATTTTCCAGGACAGCAAAAGAAAGAAACGCTCGCATTGAAATGTATGGCTAATCATAAATTCAGTGCCTAATAACTTCATGATGGATAGGATGCGTAAGGACCATTTGATAGAAGCTCTTTGGAGTTCACAAAAAACATTCAAAACTTGAAAAACTACCCAGAAGGGTGATTTTGCTGGCACTGTCCCATATATATGTATACGCAGGTTCAGTAAGGTCCTGTATATATATATGCATTGCTTTTTTAAATGAATTCATCAGTTACAATTAACAGCTGCATTCATTATTGTAAAGGGAGAAATCATAACCATGTATGCATTAGCTGAAAGCAAACAGCCATGTTTGTTATACCTTGTCTTTTGAGAAAGGCAGGGACAGGCCACGGTTGGTACGGTTGGATTTGATATAATTAGATGCGGATATACTCATTAGGACCAGGGAGTTATTAGGACACACGTGACGTGTTATTGTACGCTCCGTTCCTGTAGCTATAGCTAGCAACGTTTTGGGAGAAGCATCAATGTATAATTTGGGACCACCGGCCGTGGTCCCAAATAATATTTAAAAGCAAGAACGTATATAGCACTTTCAAAGTTTTGCGGACATGCAGTAATACCCGGCCGGGGGCCGCAGGCGCTTATGTGATTAATTTGAATCGATGTGTGACGAGGAAAAGCATCTCAACCAAATGCATATTCAGCGGCCACATCACCAATGAAATTGGTAGTCAAATCGCCCCCAGGGTTGGGCAGTTTGAAATGACGCAACTGATATCAAATGCCCAAATATATACCTCCCACCTAAGCCCGTATAGATTGACTTTGATAGGGGCATCATTTAGAAATTTATTTTTAATTTGCCGGTGTCATAGCTGATTTTGTGTTCCCCCCCCCCCCCCCCCCCCCCCCCCTTAAAAAATAAAACTGAAAAGAAAAAAAAAAACCACTACCGGATATTGTGATCATAGTAGTTGGTAGACATCGGTACGGTACAGGTAAAAAAGTATGTGTGTGTGTGTTTGTTCCAGAATGTAAGTGACAAATCAATAGAAAATTGTGTTTTTTGCTGTAGGACACTGTGTGTGTGTGTGTATGCAAGTGTTTGCATGCGTGTTCTTGTATTTGTGGGTCTATTTGATATGCCACACCCTCTTACCTTTGCTGTCATATTATGTTGTCAACTTTTTAATTCCTTCTTTTGCCATTAGCAAGTGCCCCCCCCCCCCCCCCCCCTCCCCATGAATGAGGACATCAGAAGATAACTGCAGTGTTCCCACACACCACACCCAGCTCTCTATATACTATACATTATATTCAACCAATGTGGCTATGATATAGCAGCTGAGCATGCAATTTCATTTCACTGACTAACATGGAATGCTCAACTCATCCAGGATACCATTATATTGGGTTGATATTACCTGAACTGTGGGAGCCAGAAGTAGAAAAAAGGGTTGCTGTATTAACATACTTGGTTTTGCCTGATGGTCCATGCACCTCTACCAGACAGGCCGGTGCCTTCCACCCTTTGTTAGTTTTAGGTTTGCTTTCAACTAACACTTATCCTATTTCTCAGTTAGAGCCATGCACCTACAGAAATTGTTTCAAACTGCTCCTAAATGGCACTCACAGATGGATAAATAACAGGACAACTTAGCTTGTGCAGTATTTGTACCTGTACCTGCATTTGACCGTTAGCAGCAGACAGCTAGTTGCCACACACCCTGTAATTGCTGCATGTGAAATCCATTCCCTGTGGTGTATACTATGTCTACCATGTCATTGTGTATTGTAATCAGTAATCTGATATTTACATATTCCACATGACCATGACATTTAAGGTCTAAACTATACCAGTTAATCCTCCTATAAATTAAATAGTACATGAATCAAAAAAATGGTAACTTTCAAGATAGGCCATTGTACACATACATTAGTACAAGTACAAGTAATAATAGCCTACAGCAAGTCATAGGCTTAAGTTATGGGAAATGGCACAGGCTTCACTTATTTAATGCCTGCAAGCACCACAACACCATTCTGGTGGTGGTCATGGTACTGATGTCAGTCTTGATTTGTTCCAGAAATATCCACTTTGGCCTTAACAAAGAAGCAATCATCTTGACAAAATCCGCTGTCATTTATGAACGACTGTGGCACAAACTTGGGAAAGCCAATGGCAACATTAAAATCGTGCTGCGGTTTCTGAAATGAAGAGCTCGTCTTATCCGGTAGAAAGCACTCCATTTTGCTGAGGTTAGGATTTTTTTGGTTGATTAAGCTGAGGGTAACCTTATGGCTGAATGGCCAAGGAAGAATGCTGTCATGCTCGCCTTTCATCAAAACAAGAAACAAGGATATGTGGGTTCCTTTCCCATCCCCGTCACCGTTCAGGTACATTCTCAGACACATGCGATATCCGTGGGGACTGGTGAAGAAAGGAGGAGAAAATATACTGTACGTGGTGCCATCTCTGGCTTCGCTGTATCTATGACTGATGCTAGTAACTTTCCAAATGAATACCCCATTGGTGGTCTTGACTTGTAGAATTTCATACTTCAGAGAGAGATCCTTCAGTTCAGACTCATGGCGCTGCAATATGGCATTTAAGGTGTCCACTTTGCTTTCCAACTTAGACAGTTGGTCATCTTTAAGTGCTTTAAATTTCAAGTCGACCGATTCAAGAACGGAAACTTCTATCCTCTTACTGCTCAGATCATCATTGCATTTGTTACTACAGCCAACTAGCTGAGATTCTGGCCCTGGTCCTGCTTGGGTTGCTGATGTGCTTGAAGGTAGTACCGGCTCCAGCTGGGTTAGCTCGTTTTCCAAAGCTGGTTGTACCTTCCTCATCTTCTCGCATACTAAGTTCACCTGAGTTTGCAGCTGTACCAATAGTTCAAGTTGCTGGATGCTGTGGTTTTTAATTATATGCTCAGTCATTGAAAGTCTTTTATTCTGCAATAATGAAAAAATAATAAGCTGCATCTCCAGTTAAGTATTTAAACAGCTGCAGCATTTTTATAAACTTAATATGATCACGTTCCTTACATCAAATCACATAAACACAATCAGCACAACAACCTCATCACTACAATTACAATCATTACTAACCAATCGTCAAAGTCATTGCTCACCATGCGGATGCCATTGTTTACATTTATACTCAGGCACTTGCACCGCACACTAATTGAAGTTTGCACAGTGCACTATTTGAGATTCATACAGCGCAATGGTATGGGATGTATTGTTCGGTTGGCTATGTCACCTTTTTAAGTGAAGTCCATGCTAACAAATCCTTTATTGCTCTTAATGTTTGCACAGCACACTGCTTGAGGTGCACTGCTTCAGATTCGCACAGCGCATGTATTAATTGGTTGGTTACGGCACCATTGTAAACAAAAATTAATGCACAGTCTCTTCTTGTTCACAGTGCTGCCACGAGATTGCAATGTAGTAAGCTGATGACGTGGGCTTGTTATAATACGTACAAATAATCTGTACATGGCGATGGTCTAATAGTGCCTCCAATACTACACAGTCCGGAGTCCTGTATGCATGCGTACAGATTATCTGTCCGTACTACAATTCACATCCTCAGATTACTCTCATCTCAGGGTAGCATCTTCAATTAGTGTGTGGTGCAAGTGTCTGAGTGACCCTAGATTATTGTTCAAAATCTTTTGCAGGCAATGTTTTATAGCCAATAGTTTTTCGTATATTATTAGGCATTCCAGTTACTCTGTGTTATACTTACATTATCCCCTTAATGGTTTACAAGAGTCTGATGCTGAACAATCAATCAGTTTATTAATAATCTGAACTTTAGTGTCTTAGAGCTGTATCTTGGTGCCCACTGTGAAAACAGGTCCGTGCTTGGCAACAAATTGAAGGGTCTGATATTAAGTAAAATCTAACCGTGTCAGCATTTTGATCAGAGATGAAAGGATTAAAAGTTGTGGTGGTAGCCGATTTCATAATTACTATGCGAATATAGAGAACTAAGATGTCACTGCCAAAACAAAACACAATTAAAATGACAATAACAAATCTTTTACAATGGCAAATCTTAAGCTTAAGTGCTCAGTAATTACACGGATAGGCCCTATACAAACACATCCATTTTGATGTCTGCGCTCCCTGAGGCTCTGACCTGGTGTTGTTTTATGGCACAGGCCTTGTGATAGTAAACAGATCTCAATAATCATGTTGAATGAAGCAAACTCCCTCTCATAACTGCTTCAAAGAATGTCAGCAGCCATCCAGCGGGGCATGCCGCTTCCGTTTTGGGGGACAATAAAGTTCCATAGTACAAATGAGGAGTTTTTTGTTTGAGCATTATTTATGCTTACAAGTCACTTTTTCTATTGTGTTACATAAATAATACATTGATCATATCATAGGCAACTTATCTTAAAATAAAATATCATTAGTAGCTACGGTTCGTTTTTAAAACATAGAAAATTGATCAATCCCACCTGAAAAGCACTGTATGTACACAAGAAAGATTGGACACACAAGATAACACTTTATGTAGTCTAAGCTTTTATGGTTTGATTCTAAAATCATGCATAATTTCATCATTCTGTTCTACCTTATTTGTTATTACAATAATATATACCTGTGCTAACATATGGTTACTATGCAACCCAAATAACATCCCTGCGCAGTACCAATACTTATAACATCAATTGGAACTACATGTGCTGTACGACGAGAATGAACACAGTATTTGATGCACATGACTCCTGTACGTGTATATCTAGGCTTAATTATGCATTGCTATGTACATTTGTATGGGCAAGTGGTCATTGCAATTGGTTGCTACATGTAGGTATGCATTGCTATTTATACATCAAACCTACAAGTGTGGCGTGAGACCAAGTCTAGATAGTTTACGGATGTGCGTACGTACGTACATTCGTTCATACGTACATCAGAGTGAATGTGCACACATGAATATGAATATCAACCCTAGAACGTTTAGATATATTGTACACTGCATAAAATAATGACAAATGTAAACACTCCCATAACAAACCTACATTAAACCATGTAAACAGTAGTTCAAAGGGTTATTATTCATGAATCATAATGCATTGAATAAGATGTGAACATTAGTTGTATGTACAGGCTCACCTCAAAGGTGCAACCATTTTGTTTCCATGGACATGACATCATGTACTCTGTACACACCTCATCCAGGTGGACTGCCATCTGAGAATTGAAGTTTACAATGCATGAACAGTCCTTTCGGTCAAAAATTCAAAAATTGAAATAATACAACAATTGCTCAGAAGTTGGCCGGTCACAATATTATTCACTGATAGTAAGCATGAGGTGTGAACTGTTGGCTCATAGCATCACTTTGTGTATACATGTAAGTCTAAAAACACTCAGAAACTTGCTCAAGCAGACAATGCCACCTTTCCTACATCTCCAATACACAACAAACCATTGGCACATTAACTCTTGCCATGGCCTCTGAAGAACATGACATACATGTAGAGAGTCTTACAGGACTGCATGTTACAATGTAGCATTATAAGGACACCCCCTTACACACAAGCAGGTACACGTCTTTGTAACGCCTCCACGTACTTAGAGTGTATGTCAAAAGACATCACCCGTAGGAAAATAATTTAAGCGTACCGCGATTAATCACGTTACAACCACTTAATGCACGACACGGTTTAATAAATCGCTATTTATCGTTGTAGCTTGGAGTAAACGCGTTTAATTTGATCGAATTCAATTTACTGCAATCACAAGGACAGCGGCGGCGGCGAAAGGGTAAAAACTGTGGTAGGGCTAAATGGTGTATGGTCGGGTATAAAATTGCTAGGATGGTAGGGCTATGCCCTACCTTCGGAGGCTTTGGTAGGGCTACATGCCCCACCTGCCCTATGGACTCCACCACCATCCAATGGATTCACCCGCCTTCTCATGGTAGTAGATGAGATTCTCCTGCTGCTCAAAGCTGCCCCCACCCCTTGATGATGTAACCACCGTGCCAAGCACTCATATCTCACTGGATCACACGTTTTGGAATTCCTATGGGTCCACATTACATCAGACAGGGGAGCCCAGTTTACTTCGCAACTGTGGACATCCATTGCCAAGCGGTTAGGGCAATGAACTTCACTGAACTACAACCTGCCACCCACAATCCAATGGCATGGTAGAAAGGTTTCACAGACCCTTAAGGTATCCCTGTAGGCTCAAGTCACATGTATTTGGACAACAGAGCTGCCATGAGTACCTTTGGGAATTCGGACAGCACCAAAAGACAATTTATGATGTGCTTCAACAGGGTTGGTCTGTGGTGTGCCTCTCACAGTGCCAGGTGGGTCTACAATTCCCAGCTAGACCATCATTCCGAACTACAGCAACTTCGAGATCAAGTCCATACATAGTCTCATACTTAGACCCAGGATGGATTACATCACCGCTACGTGAAGTAGGGTCTGGAGAATCTCTTGGCAAAATCGCCATTGGAATCGCAAATTTCTTGTGGTACTAGACTCTGCCTAAAATGCTTAACAGATGAGTGGGAAGGACAGATGGGTCAATAGTCATCACAGTTTGTCCCTTATTTGATGAAGGATTGGATAGAACCGCTAGCAAAGACGGGAGTTACAGCAGCATATGCAGGAGAAGAAAACATGGATGACTCGACAAGACTGCATAGTGAAGATACACTAGCTTTTTGACATCAGCCCTGATATGCATGCTGTTGACACCACTTGTGGTGTAACATGATTCTCACACTAGTTTACAAGCATGTTGGTAGTTGATAAAGTGCACTGTGTCAAAACTTTGGTGGGGTAGTCTAATTAGAGCATCTCATGCCCCTGATGATGGCTTGTGGTGCGCTCTTATTTGGAGACGGACACCTGGATGGAAGGATGATGTGGATAGGTGACAAAGCGGAAAAGTTGACTTCGGGAGTGGCCCGAAAAGAGAGGAATTCCCTCTGCGGATTAGGGCCACGTAAGAGGGATATTACACGGAAGTTGCCTCGGAGGACCATGTAGATCTTTTGATTCTCAAACCACGGAAGTCTAGCAAGGCTGGACCTTGGAACATTGTCCAGGAGCGCACGCGAGGACTGCATTTGCTGACTTTTGTGTAGATTGTGTGTACGTACTGTACATGTATATAAGCCTTCCGTAATGTGAATAATAATAATAATATGAATTTTTTTTTGCAAAGCACATGGCAAGGCGGTGTATCTTCTATTCCTTCATACATTAGGTGCCTCAGCAAGATGACATGTACAAGTAGTGGTATGTTGACCTTCAGCTGAAAAGCTCAAGGGCAATAGAGAGAAACAGCCGGCCAATTGGGCCAGTGCCGGTACCAAGTGAAGTCAATGAATTCCCAGAAAAAGATGAGCTTAAAAAGTATATAGTTGAAACCTGTCGACTGTTTCAGCTCTGGGATCAACTGGAAATGAATATGGTGTACATGTACATGTCATTCATCGCAAGTTTATTGGAACAGGAGGTGGGCCTGTTTACAACTCGTGTCATATGGAACTCTGGGAAAATACTTTCTGTCGGTTGAACGAAGTGAATTAGACAGAAACTATGCTCCCTTCGTATGTGATTGGTTGTACAGCAGTGATGTGTGCACGTGGAGGTGGAGGTATATAACGTTATGTGAGCGGGAAGAAAATCAGTCTACGTTGTCAGTGCACGTGTCTGGAAACTATGTCGCACAAAGGTTCACCAGTGCGTGGAGTGAGATCGTTCGCTGTGCGTGGGGAGAGATCGTGTGCCTCGGAGTCCGGCTACCAGCTTGCCCAGCTATTGGAAGAGATCCGACGGCTCCAGGAGGGACAAGAAGACGTCGCATTGATAATGGAGAGAGGCGCTCACCGTGACCCCCACATCTTCAAGCGTAGCAGCAACAAAAACCAGTATCGCTTCTGCAAGGAGTTGGCAGACCGCGTGACCACCGCCAGCAGCAGTGTGGCACGAGTGGAACGTGGCGGCGGGAAAGCAGCATTCGACCGGGCAAAGGAAATACTTTTGTCCTCTGGAGTATGGCCTCTGTTGTCAAATTTGGATGACCCAGAACTTAGGCGGCTGACTAAAACATTGCCAGCTACTGTCCTGAAGAGCAAGGCTGACTCTACCATAAAGAAATATCTTGGAGCCTTTCAAATGTGGAAGACATGGGCAGAGGCCAGACGGGGGGCGGAAAGAGGTCTGGGGGAAAAACGAGGTCCATGCTGGGAAGGAAAATAGCTCCATTGGTAATGGTTGAAGGCTACACTGGTAATGGCAAACTCACCTATTATTTACTTAACATAGGCACAGTACAAATTCATTTATGATGCCATCTCAGAATCGTTGATGTGCAGGGACACTTCCATAGCTGCCTCTGAGCTGAAGGACCGTATGGCTACCATGAGGGATATAGACCCTGAGATTCCCAGAGGACGAAGATACATGTTCAGTTTGATGTAAGGTCTGGGGACTAGAAACAAGGGTGTTGGATGTCTGTAACTGGCTTCAGTGGTTTCTGGCCACAGTGATGGACCAACCACAGACTAGATCCACACTTTTATGGTTTCAAATCTGTTGTGGACTAATAATGTACCAAGCTTATCTGTGCAGGATATCCATTTGGTGCTGTACTTGCAGCACCTGAGTGAGTCCATTCAGTCTAAATCAGCAGTAGAAGAGGTACTGTAGTGCATGCTGTTTCATGGTTACACCAAATGGTGGGTTTATCATCCATTGCAGGATCCCCCATAGTGCAAGCAACTTTGGGTGGTCTTGGTCGGGAGTTAGCTAAGCCCAAAAAGCGTAAGGAACCGGTTACAGCAGGGATGTTGCTAGCAATGGTAGAGGCAGCTGGGCTATCCCCTTCCCTTACTGAGGTTCGCTTACTTAGCTATCTGCCTCGCGGCTTTTGCGGGTTTCCTAAGGTGTGAGAAATTGTTGAAGCTTAGATGCACTAATGTGACATTTAACACTGAGGGCATGGTAATACACATTGCATCCAGCAAGACAGATCAGTACAGGGAGGGTGCATCTTTAGTTACTGCTCATACAAGTACGGCCACGTGTCCTGTCAGCATGATGCAATGTGCCATGGGTCAACTAGTGCATGAATCACTGGACTTTATATTTGGAGAGGAGGATGCAGGCAAAAAAAAAGCAAGGAAGTGGAAGAGGATGAACAAGGGGACACCGCAAGAAAGTAAGACGCAACCACAGGTGCTGCCCTGGCCAGGCAGCAAAGTGCAAAACTACATGTACAAGCCATCAACATTTACACCCAGTTATTTGCTATCAGTGTGGAGATTTGGGGGCAAGTGTGGAGATTTGGGGGCAAGTGTGGAGATTTGGGGGCAAGTGTGGAGATTTGGGGGCAAGTGTGGAGATTTGGGGGCAAGTGTGGAGATTTGAGGGCAAGTGTGGAGATTTGGGGCAACTAAGAAGGAATTGCCCAAAAAAGGGTACCAGCCTCAATGGGGAGTATTCTTTATCAGAACCCTGTGAGTATGTGAGGGATATGTTGCAATGTGTTGACTGTGAGAATACGACACCTGGGAATGAGCTAATAGAAAATGTGAGACATTGGGAGGTACAATCAGCTGACGGTTGCCTGCTGAGATGTGTTCAAGTAAATGTGTGCAGCTTTGGAAGGAGGGGTTGAGTGTGCACCTCCACGGGTAATTGATACTATCAGGGAAGGTTAGGCGTTAGCATTAATGTCTGAACCCCCATGAACCCCCATGTTATTCGCTTCCCAACCAGCAGTCAGCACATTTAGAGGCTGACATGAGTATAAATCAGTGTCTGATCTGCTAGCAGGACAGTATATACATTTAGAGAAGGTCTAAGCAGTATGTACATGTAGTCCCTTGTCTGTAGTAGTTAGTGGGTCATGTAAGAAACGTCTAGTGGTAAACTTACACACCACATGAAAGTTCAAATATGAAGACATAAAGGTGGCCACGACAATGTTTGACAAGGTGAGCTGATGTTTGCATTTGAGGTATCATCATCTTGTAAGCACCATAGCAGGTTTTTGGGTTTCCAGTGGTATATATGAGCGAAAAGGGGCCTAGCGCATATTTTTTCAATTATTTCATTTTCTAAGAGGCATCTATGTTCTCTACAACTTTCTTACGCACTGGAAATTAGTCAGCCCATCATGGGGTTACAGTGGCCTGACTTTTTAATTACGAGTACATTATAATTGCCCGCGTCAACTTTGAAATTCCTTCCTAGAAAATTTTTATAATATGCGCTAGGTCTCTTTTCACTGCTACGACCCCATATATTATAGATTTACTGTATTACCATTTGGATGATCATCTGCCCCATATGCATTATTTTACAAAGTTAATGAGGCCTGTAAAGGATTGAAGGCTGCAGTCTATTTAGATAATGGCTTATGTGCTGTGAAGGGTAGGGAAGAACCATGTGTAGCTAGCCAATGGGTGCAAAGCACTCTGCAGCAGGCAGGGCTGGTAGTATATGAGTCTAACCTCTGCATGGCACCCAACACATGAAGCACTGTGGTTGGGGTTCGTTGTCAATTTAGAATACGGACTGTATATTTCTTAAAGGGAGTTACATGTAAGAGCTGAAAGCTAAACTATTGTAGGAGCAGTATTAGATGCCAAGGCCCTCCAGTGCCTTGAATCTAGCAAGCCTGATATGCAAAATTATTTCATGAGGTTAGCTAGCTCTGTATCCAATACCCAGATTTATTACTTGAAGCACGAATGCACTACTCCAGACCAGGTCAGCATAGTGCTCTTGGTTGGACTTACATGTACATGTACCAGAGAAAGCTATAACTGCAATTGCAGTTCTTGGTAGAATTTTAATGTACACACTATTTGGCAGGGCCCAGGGTCATTGAGGTTGGTGTATTCAGATGTCAGCAGTGTACACAGGTTATGGATGCATGCTGTTATTGTTAATGGTGTAGGGGAAGAAGTAAAGCAGTGTGCACCTTTATTGGCCATTGCTGTGTCCTCCAGGGGAGGGACTTTGCATCATTCTACCTTCCATTGCCAACGGAGTGGATAAATGTTTCCTGCTGGGCATCTCTGGGCATCTCTGGGCATCTCTGGGCATCTCTGGGCATCTCTGGGCATCTCTGGGCATCTCTGGGGTAGTGCTGTTCAATGGAAAGGTGCCAAAATTCAGTAGTGATTGAATTGCGTGTTGAGTTCAGTTGAACTTGGAATCTGAGATAAACAGGCCTGCTAGGTCATGTACAGTATTAGCATTATAGAGTTAATGCTACTCTGCCTGGCAGTACGGGACGGTTGTATAACCAGCGAAGACGGCATGAGAGAGGGATACCCAATATGGCTCAGATTTCCTGGACACGGGGTGTGTGTGGCCCGTTCTTTTTGTCCTCAATGCTGAGTGTGTGTGTGTGTGTGATAATGCTTGCTGCGTGCACAAGCGACACAGCACAATGGCTGTTGTCATGTCCTGCGCGGGTATTTAAGGAGGGAGCACTGCCTATTGTACTGGCCAAATGACTGTCTTATCAGCATTTGCACCACGCAAGCCAAAAGTCAGTGGTGCTCAATGATATTTACGGCCAGTTGAATGGTCACCTAGTTCGTGCCAATGCCACGGCTATGCTTTCAAGGGTAGCACCGTCAGCATAGCGCAGGACGTACTTTTACTTGTGTTTATGTGATGTGCATATACCTAAGCAGTCTTTGGTGGGGGCAAAAAATTGGACTAATATACGTAAATGCCCACCTGAGAGAAATGTGCACCTCAACCTAACAACAGTTGTTCTGAAACATGACCATTCCATGTACAAGTACGTGTACATGCACACAGATGTATGTGTTGCACAGATCTTAAACTGTGCATAACGTCTCACTCCAACAACAGATGCAAGGTACATGGTATGTCAGAATAGTACAACTGCTTCACCCACTTAAGCAAGTGTACTGACACGTAGACAGTACATACATGTACATGTATTCATGTAAAACAAATCAACATGGATTACATGCACATTTCTAAACAGTTATGTGGATTCTAATACACACACATACCCACACTCATACACATAAACACAAGAAAACACACTGAAACACATACAAACACATACACACACAGTATAAACATGCATGAATCCAAATTCCTTTCAAGTATGGACCCCTACCATAAGCACCATGAAGCAGTCCACCTACGTACTCACCTCATTTCTCTTCATCTTTGCATGACAATAGACACAACTCATTAGACACTGCAACTGATGGGCCTGCAGGGAACACACATGACAATGTAATAAAATACATGTAGCTACACATGTACATGTACAACATGAATACTGAACACAGAAATGTTCGGATAAAACAAGAGGTGCAAATGTGGTGTTGAGTGAAAAGGTGAGGGAGTGGTGAGGAGGGAGAATGGAGGAGGGAGAAGGGAGGAGGGAGGAGAGAGGAGGGAGGAGAGAGGAGGGAGGAGGGAGAATGGAGGAGGGAGAAGGGAGAAGGGAGGAGGGAGGAGAGAGACAAAGAAAGGAGGGGAGAAGTAGGAGGGAAGAGGGAGAAGGGAGGAGGGAGGGAGAAAGGAGGAGGGAGAGGGAGGAGGGAGGAGGGAGGAGGTAGTAGGGAGGGAGAGGAGGAGGGAGAAAGAGAAGGGAGAAGAGAAGAGGGAGTGGAGTGAGGAGTGAGAAGATAAGGCAGGCGGGAAGAGGGAAAAGGGAGGAGTGGAATTGGAGAGAGGATGACATAAAGGTACGCAGTGGTTACGTCACGAATCAGCACGGAGCCCAAACCTTGGAGGCTGAAAGAGGCCCACTGTGACCGCACGTGGCGCAGACTGCGTTCAGTCCATTCATCTCTCTCAAACACCCCTTGTCGTCGCGTACCTGCCATAACATCAAACGTAACGCAATGCGTAAAAGGTTCACATGGGACACAAGTTTTACGACTTGCCTCAACCCTCTCTCCTAGTTGTTCGTTGTCGGCTGGACAAACGGTCAGGGCTACGTCCGACTTTGGCTTCGCGCAGCTACGGCAACAGCGATACCCGCAATGGATTATTTGTACCGGTTCTTCGAGAATACATTTACAGACGCAACACAGAAATTTCTCGAGGTCTTTAACGTTAAGCTCTCGATTATTCTTCGCATCGTACACCTTCACTGTTTCTAGCGCCATTAATAAAACATTAAGGTATTTCCCCGAATTGCATCATTCTTATATCATGCGCAATTTTAATGACGTAAGGGAGTATATTCATGGGCGTTACAAAATTAGATCATAGTATGCTAAAATAGAAATGACGTCGGTCTGTGCAGGCCCGGCGCACACGGTGCGGTTGGTACGGCTTTGGCCACACCAACTTTCGATCCCAAAATATGGGTGTATCCAACAATGTGGACACGTAATTTATTACCGCTAATGAGCCCCTCCCCCTCCCAAAATCGGAAAATATAAAAGGCTGGTATTTAAACTATATCACTCTAATCTTTTCAACATTTCTGGTAAGAAAGTGGGTACTCCTATAGCCTAAATGATTTTGAATATCCGCGACCACTGTAACAGTAACAGTATGCCATTCTGCACTTACCGCAATTGTACATAACTCACCTTTACAAAAATGTTGTTGGTCGCCTATGTGCTAATTGATGCGCATCCACCCCTCGTCGGATGGCATGGGTTGGGGCTGAGGTGCATGCGAGTACGAAATCTGAACCTGCGGCAGAGGTTCAATATTGGATTGATTGAGAGTTGACGAAGTCATTTATAAAACTTCAGGATATGAGTTTATTAACGAAATGCTGCTTATTGTGGTTATTGAAGCTAACGGCAGTGTTAAATGTTTGTCTTGATTAACGCTGCTTAATTGTAACGCACTGAATAATACAATTCGAATTTAGACCAATTTTTTGTATTTTTTGAGTTTATTTAGAATTCGATTTGAAATAAAATGCAATGCAAGATGACCGCCGATGTTTGGGCAATTTCTCCATATGTTCCAAAATTTCAGGATCCGCCCCTAATACATGTAGTAATTGACCGCACCAACTTTTGACCCGGCCTGACTGTGTGTTACGTGTATACCGGCATGTCCAGTTCCGCCTCTGCTGAGATGGATAGGCTCTAATATCCCTATTCACCAGTCCATTGATTCTTTAGAATAGCTATCGGGCGAGGGCAAAGGCGCAAACATGCATGATATGTGTGTGACAAAGGGGCAAAATAAATGGTACTCCCGATGAACCCTATTGTAAGGCGCATTCTGAATCATTCTGCTAAACATATGACGGATCATAAACGGGTAGTGGATAAAGGGAAGGTACCCTTTGGCCATTCAGTCAAAGGGTACATTCAAGGAGGTTGTGGCTTCAGCCTTCTGTTGCATCTCCCGAGGATCTGTTGCTTGCTAAGATCCATTGCTACAGTGTCTTTGGTATAAGTACTGGGCGTTTGCATCGGAAGTGGATTGCAGCAGCAATTTCCTTTGAGCACAGAGTGTGGCAGAGTGGTGTAAAATATACATGCACGCGGTGGGCCGTGCCCACACTTTGTCGTAGTTGGGGCATTATCCCCCCCCCCCCCCCACACACACACACACACACATACACACACAGTACACACAAACACATGCACACACGTACAGATGCACATACACACACACACACACACACACACATACATACATACATACATACATACATACATACATACATACATACATACATACATACATACATACATACATACATACATACATACATACATACATACATACATACATACATACATACATACATACATACATACATACATACATACATACATACATACATACATACATACATACATACATACATACATACATACATACATACATACATACATACATACATACATACATACATACATACATACACACATACATACATACATACACCTTTAAAAACCTTCCCACGCGGAGCACTCGGGGCTGAATCAGGGCTGAGCTGAACTAGAGCACTTAATTTACACCTTATGTTTATGCTTAACTTGTCATGGTTTTACGGTGCTTGATTGCTTTTTGGTGAGACGTGGACTTAAGGGACATGCACTGACCTGCCACCCAAACAAAGATTTTGCAGACACATTTTGCGAAAATGAACACATTTGTGATTCCTGCATGCCTAGTTCGAGATGGACCTAATTAGGTTCAGCCTTTAAGGATGGTAGTAGGTCGATAGTGTCAATCATGGCTATAAACTGTATGCCCGGCTATAGTTTATAAGGTAGCACATCTGCTTTCAGAAAAAAATAACTACATTCTTCTGGAACTGTATGTAGAAACTGTTAAAAATTAAACCCTATCCATCTGTTCACTCTCTACAACGACTGCATGTATACCGTAGCATGCAGTTTGCTTTTAGACTTTTAATGCCGAAACACCAAAACTGCAAAGCTTCTGGGGTCTGGGGAGCTAACAGCCCTCGCCCATACCCTCTTGTGGAAGTGGGCGGGGCCTACCCTCGCATACCTTGTACCCCCCCCCCCCCCCCCCCCCCCCCCCAAAATCCTGGATCCAGTAACTCTAAAATGTGAGCATTGTAAGCAGATTGTTCTCCTCTTGCTTTTTAAAGCTCGGGTCCTCCCAGCGGTGAGCATAGTCAGGATTAATACATGCTAAAGACCTATTTGTTGAAAGACCAGCTAGCTATAGGCTGTACGACAGTAAAATCAATGAAACACATTGCTCCCTCATTAAAATTTTTCTCTTACAATAATTCAGATGGTAGATTTTTGGGTTTAGTATAGGGTGTCCACAAATGAATACATTGAAACGTTTGTGGTTTGTTTACATATATGATTTCATTAGGCGTGCATGCATATGAGTGCAAATAAAGGGAAGTAATTAAATCAAACCGCTACTGATTAGAGATTGATACAGTCTACCCACTACAGTGACTACACTGCGCATTCTCAGTCTTGTTAGATGTAATGTATTGCCCACCTCAGCATGCCATAAGTCATGCATGCCCACCCGTGTGAGTCCAGTGTGCCGTGCCTAGTTATGTATGTACGAGCATTTTTAACATTGTTGCAACCAGTTTCAGTGGTCGATCCAGGATTTCAACAAGAGGCGGTATGTGGGAGCTTGAGGAGATGCAAGAGCTCAGTAGAGAGGTCTGGAGGGTCATTGTTAGCTCTGTAGCTGTCGCACAATTGATGATCATCTCTTGTAATATTTATATAGGCTTTGCATGTAATATTCACAGTTGACTTGAAAAGTGTGGGGCTCTTGAACTTTAACAAGGGTATCACTTTTTGGGTGCAGTTAACTACACCAGATGTTATGTCATTGAAATTTGTCCTGGCTAGTGAGTGTCGCACCAAGACCCAGAGGCTCCTAGTTCTCATTCCCTTGAGACACCGTTGAATTCATTATTTGTGCACCTTGACCTTCATACCACGGAGTCTCCGTTTCTCCAGCACTCTTCATGGCATGAGCTATACATGCGCATTGCAAATTGTTAAAGTATTATTATTAACACATTTCTAATCAACAAATCAAGCACACAATTTATAAGACATTGAACTCGCATATATCTTTAATAGCACTCTTATCAATACAGTTTACCCTCGTTAGGAGCGCCACGTTTGTTTGTTCCCTGCATGCGCTCTTATACCATACTTAGGGCATAGACTGCACATTGTAAACATAGATTAAGTTTGGTACCCCGCATAACCATGAAATAATGCGCAGTGTAGTGGGTAGACTGCATCAATCTCTAATCCTTAACTTCAGGTAGTGCTTTGATTATAAATTGCTTCACTTTATTACGTCTAATGATATTAAAAAAATTAATATACTCTCATCTGGCTGCTTGGACTCAAAGCCCCACAATACATTGTTGTATGGTGTACGTACATCGGAGGAGGATCCGTGACAGCATTAAACTAATCAAAAGCAGCAGCTTGATAATCAACAGCCGCTGCATGTGACAGGGACAGGTTATCTCATTAAGTGAATAGTTGAGGACCGGGTTTGAACAAGATTACTGCGGCCGTGAGGTATTTGATTTATCCCTGTAAACAGAACATCTGACAGTCCATTCAGTGGCTTCCTTCATCCTTGGAAGAATAAAGTCCTTGTATGCATTGATTCAGTATCGATGTGAAGTAAAAATAGAAATAGAATCAGGCTATCTGCAATGACCAACAAGAGCATTACTTATGTTTAGATAATTTTTATATCTTTGTTCAGTTTTAACAACAAAAAGTCACGAAAATGAAAATGATGCCGATCGAGCCAGGAGGGCTCGGGCATTTTGCCGCATCTAAACAGTGCCGAGGCGACAATACATTGCATTTAGCGTTTCAGAATTGGATGAGTGGGAGTGGATGGCCAAGCGCCTAGCAATTCTTGATAAAGCCTCCCTTGCAGTGATTCCCCAGCCTCCATATGCCTCCACTACGAGAGGGACACATATCCAACCTCTTTCAACACAGCCCAAAGCATTGTTCTCTAATTTCTCTTGTTCACCTACTGCAGCTGAGGCACCTGACGTCTGACCAGCATCTGAAATCAATGAATTATTGAGGGGGTGTATAACCTTGATTTCAAATGCTGCAGATCGAGACAGTGACCAGTTTGGTATCAATATGTCAGCTGGGCGTGATCTCTCTTTGGCTGGACCAATACCACAACCTTGCTCCATTAAAGGGGAAAGGTGGGCACGACGGCAAAAGTCAGCAATACAATCACGTATGCAGTTGTGTCGTGTCACCACATCCCCGGCATAGCGACAAGTTAAAGCATGGTGTCCCAGGGGGTCAAGTTGGCTAGAACAATATGGGCATGTTTCTTCCAAATTACAGAGGGGAAGGCCCAACCACCATTTCAGAAGAATGTGAATTTCATCAGGTTCAAGTGCTAGACCAAGGCCTGGAGATGGTACTGTTCGTAACCATGCATGAGCCTGTGGGACTGACTCCGCTAACAGTCGGGCTTTATTTGCTGTTATAGCATTGTGTAAGAGGCTAGTAAATGCAAGCTTCTCGACTTTCTCTGATAGTAAATGCTGCCTGGGTGGTGAAATCCCTGTATGCATAAATTCATTGTACGTATACGAGGATTTTCTGGCACAAATCAGTTATTAATAAGCCTTCTAATTCATGCACGGAAATCCAATGTGCTGAATTTTTTGGCTAAACATCGCAAGCGTTGGTGTGTGAACAAATTATTAAATCAGTTACATCGCATGCTGCTGCATTGGTGTAGAATGTGATCATGAAAGAAACGACCTAGGAACAAAATCATATAATTTATTATTGTGCACAATGAAAAATTACGCGGAGGCCACGGGTTTAATTTCACTGGAAAAAAACGCTTCTAACTCAAAGCAATGTTTGATTTGATAGATGGTTGAACACACCTGCGTAAGAATCATGTGATGCATAATTTTACAAGTGAATTTGAAATCAAATGTATGAAATCAAAATTGATTCGAGCTAGGTCCTTTTATCCGTGATTTCTTAAATTTATTTTTCTTGCATTTGACTTCGCAAAAAACGATAGTATTAGTTTAGTTTGTCGATCTACTTTCTCCGTCTAGTGGTACGTTGTACCCAAACATGCTGTCCTTGCTTTTGATGTGGACGTGCGTTCTAGCTCAAGGTAAGTTAGTATGCACACAACATCAATCCTGTAACTGACAGCGCTACTAACAGCTGGCAGGTCCAGTTCTGCTAACTCATCTTCAGCGAATACGTCCGACCCGACGAGCTCATTATTTAGCGGCAACCACAGCAAGGTTACAGTCATTTCTCAGTCTCCTCCTCTCTCAGGTTATCCGTACACATATAAAAAATAATATTAACATATATAGCTGAGGTTAACTTGATTACACTTTCAGTGTCGGTGCTTGCATGGTTTTAATGATCTGATATTGCAGCAATGCAGACATCGAGTTTATATTTAACGGGCGTCAGTACCTCCAGCGGCAGTGTGTCATGCGCCAGTTCTTTTCAGTACACGGGGGAAATTACGCAGTCCCGTGGGCCTACTGCTACCTACAATACGACCTCAATGGCAGCGATTTCTACCGACCCATTTGTTACCCTTGAGACTGCTGCGTCATTGGAAACCTCATTTTTGACGCCAATTTCACTTGCAACAACCATACTTCCATCTAATTCGCCGGCGCCGGGAACACAGCAGCGACTGCTGTATGCCGTGGCCGGAGTAGCGGGTGGGCTGTTCGTTGCGCTTCTGATCGCCATTGCAACGATTATAGGCTTGGTCTGTACAAAGCGGCGACATAGCAAGAAATTAGTGTTTCAACACGATTCACAAGCGCTTCGTACTTCAGGTACGCATTACGTCTATGCAAAATAAAGTATACGATCTGATTCTCTTCCCCCCCTTCCCCGCATACGCAGATACCAGCTTAAGGCAATTTAGGCAAGGTAACGACGTTTTCGATAATCCGACATATGCATCCTCCGAGCGGAATACAGAGCATCCCCATAAATGCGATTACTTTATCGAAACTTCCCAGCACGATGCGGCAGCCAGGCCGAGTGAAATACCCTACGCAAGCAAATTTGTTAGTATGGAGTCCCTAGGCAGTATATCTGACCAAGATGACGTACGTTATTATGCGCGCCTTATTTAGTATAGTTCCTTTTGCGCGCTTATACATGTATATTTATGCCTATTGAAGGGTTCAACGACACAAGACATAGTGGTACCTACATGGGTACGTGATCGATATCATGAGACATTAATTCGCTCATGTGTATAGGTTAATGTTATGTTCATCAAGTACTTATGTTCATATACTTTACTACAAAAATCCAGGGCCAGAGGAACAACATAGCAGAAAATATCATTAAAGGGTCCAGTCGGCACCTGTACGCCATACTGAAAAATGTACAAAGCACGTGTTAGCATGTCGCATTCATCTTCGTTTACATATTGCACGTGTACACATGCAGCAACAGAAGACGTTGGTTAATGTCATGACCAAAAAAAGGGATGAAAGCAGTAACTTTTGGAGACCCTCTGCCATTCACGACGATCTATATCAGCAGCTGTACGAATATAAATTCCTTGAGATACCAAGAAACAAGATTAAGTATGCGCACAATATAATTCAAAATAGCGCCCCCATGCACCCCTCTCCTCAGAGTGCTGTCATATCTTCGCTCTGAGATATTGGGGATCGTGAACAAAGGGATCTGGCAGTCCCCTGTGGGTCTCAAGGAAGTGGCTATCAGACTACTCCATGAAGGTGCTTCCGTTGAAGAAGAGGTCACTTTCTTACAAGAGGCTGCCATTCATGGACAGTTCAGCAGTCATCCCAACGTTATGCAGCTGCATGGTTTGGTAACACTGAGAAACCCGGTAATTCTAGAAGTTTCTTTGTGCGTGTTTCATATCTATACAGGCTGCATGCATGAATCATATCTTTTCTAGATTCTAATTGTTATGGAGTTATTAGAGAATGATATCAAGACCTACTTTACCATGCAGCGGAGCAGGTAGAGAAACAAAACCTGTCAATGTCAAACCCATATCGTATACTGAACTGTGTTGTCCGCTTTTCAGTCCTAACCCGTCAACCCTTTTGTCATTTTGCCAACAAATTGCAAGTGGCATGAAGTTCCTTTCAGACCGGAAATTTGTTCATCGATACTTAATGGCGCAATGTATATACCTCACAGAAAACGGAGTCTGCAAGGTGCGCATGCATATGCATGTATTTATGTACAACATGTATTTCAAACAGGAAAAAGAATAATAAGCTGCACGTATAAGATGTTTATTATTGACACATGCAGATTGGTGGGTTTGGAACATCACTGCTACTTGAGAGTGAAGACATCCGCATATCCCATGGCATCTCAATACCAATCCGATGGTCCGCCCCAGAGGTGAGGGAGCATGAACGAGATAAGTGGGCTATAGGTGCAGCAGGCTGATCACAATAGATTTCTTTAAATAGGTGACACATTCAAGGACGTATTCATCTAGCAGTGACGTGTGGTCGTACGGGATATTACTGCATGAGATATGGAGTGTGGGTCGCACACCTTATGAACAACTCACAGAGCAGGAGGTGAGGATAATCACAGATGCCTAAAATCCTATGCTAAGAATAACGCCTGTGGTAGGTGGTCAAGGCTGTCGACAGCGGCATTAGATTGGACCCACCCACCACGTGCCCACAGGCGGTGTACAAGATAATGATCGAATGCTGGTAAGTCTTTTCTTTAAAGTGTTAGAAGAGAACAATTTACCACATTATGTAATGAGATCACGTGTGAATATTTTGTTGGTGTAGCTATATGCATGCTGGTTCAGCAGCTACTAAATACAACTCAAAACTGATTATATTTCAGGCATCCCAACCCAGAGAGCAGGCCATCATTTGGTACCATATGTACTCAGCTGTGCAAGACAATTCCCTCTTGATCACTGATAGCTGAACTCTCAGAATCTTTGCAGGGTGATAGCAATCTTGTCCTTTGCCCACTATTGTACAACTACGTAACTGAAAGAAATGTAGCATGCAGGTGATAGTTTTTTGGACCAGAGTTTGCAATAACAATTATATTTGTTGCCCCAAGAACCTATTCATACTTGATTGACACTTATAAAAGCTGACAACTCTTCTCAATGGGAACAGAAAAAAGGATCATAAATGGATATCAGCCTGTATATAGTATATAATGCATGCACTTAATAAGCAGCAGTACACACTGGGTCGTTTAATATATAATCAAATATGAATTAAAAAACACAATTGCATACTAAAATATTTTGACTATGTAGAACTTAAGCTTGCTATTATATTGAGTGTTATTGGATACACACTTTCATGCACTGAAATGAGCTGCATGCATGTGCATTCAAAACTAATCAACAATTGTCCAGCCAAGCCCCAATAATAATAATTAATGCAATGCTGTCACTATAAACAAATAGTACAAAATTCTCTAAAGTTCTGCCATGTACAGTGAGCTCAAAGCATGAAAAATCTATTCATCTTTGTATGTGATGCAATCTTCTAGCTATATATTGACCTCTACTAAACTACTGCGAATCCTCTTCAGCTTGTATGAATATATGGAACAGTGTCCAGCAAAATCGCCCTTATGATACTTTATCAATCTTTCCAGGACAAGCAAAAGAAAAGTAACGCTTGCATTGAACTGTAGGGCTAATTATAAATCAGTGCCTAATAACTTTATGATAGATAGTCCAATTTAGGATGCGTAAGCACCATTTGATAGATGCTATTGAGTTCACGGAAAATGATAAAATTTGAAAACCTGAAGAAGAGTGACTTTGCTGGACACTGTCCCATATCATGTTTCCCCATAGAGATATATGAGTAGATAATTTTACCGTGGTGCTTCGAATTAGTGGGCATTTATCATGGGGACTAGGCTTGTTATTGCTTTATGTTGTCTTCCTATGTTGACCCTACCAGGAGAGGAGAGTGCATTTAAATATAAGAAATTACTATTACTATTTAGAATAGCCATAGACTCCTAATTAACTATGGGAACATGCCCATCATATTAATATACAATTATAATCCTGTTAATTAAAATAACATACAATTAAGGCACATTTTAAAGGTTTTATACAGAAACTAGTTAATTTTTGCTGTATCTGAAGGTTCCATATAGTATGGTGCAGTAGGAGTATTATTAAAAAGAAAAAAAAAACAACCTATAACCAGATCCTATCAGCAGATTTTGCGATGTATAGTGTTGTATTATTGCTTAATGTAGTTAGCCTGTAGTATACATGTAATATAGTATACATCCTCATCTATGTGTGCATTATGTTCAACTGATAGTTTCTCCAGATTCGTTTTCGGCCCCACTTTTATTTGAATACAGGACTATTTGTCAATTAATTGTGCGGCCATCAGGAAAGTTAGGTCATGCCATTACTTGTAAACGGGAACCTGTGTACATCCATTGTTGCCATAGCGTATTTACGAACGCCATTTTGCAATTTCTTCTGACATGACTTGCTTTCCCAAGAGCTTGAAAAGGGAAGTAGCTTGGATCACTTACATTCCCAAACCCGCCCAGCGGAAATCCTGATCCAGTCATGATTGGTAATATTTCAATCAATATGTCAACTAACGTTTAAATGTTCAGCTCATTCTGAAACACCAGTATACCTTGTGTTTTAAAAACATGATCCCAGACTAGCGCTGGCTTTGTTCCTACGACTTATCTCCACCTGTACCCTGTCATGCCGTGTTACACAGATGATGAGTGGGCAGGCGAAAAGAAACATGTGTAAACAAATATTTCTCTCCTTTGACTGTTTCAGCAATCGCGGATTTAATACCAATGATAACCTGAACACGGGAATGGGCATATCATACACATGCATACCCCTATGGTATGGCTTTTGCATGACAACCAAATGTCACAAAAGTGGCAGGATCACAGCTCGACAGGTGCGACATCATCAACGCAGGCACGCCCCCGCGATGATGACTTCCAATGCTCACCGCTGCCCTCATACCCAAGGGAATCAAAGGACAAGTACCCTTCAGATGTATTTTCTGTATCGCCAACTGCCATCAGCACTGGAGCAACGTAGGAACCCTACAGTAAAGCCATGTACATGTAAGGACATTAACACATCAACATTGTGGGGGGGGGGGGGGGGGGGGGGGGGCAAAGTACATGTAGCTGATGCAAATACAATGGTACAAGATCACATTAATGGGCACAAGGATATTTAGACTAAAATAACGTTGAATGTCTGCATACTACATGAACATGTAATACACTGTACATGTGTCTTGACCATATCCACCTCCAGGTCATTCTAGGTTAACTAATCAGATCAATGACCGTCTTGCTACCAATGTCCCCTGATTTGTCTAATGCTATATTAATATTATTATTCATTATTACAATTGTTAATGAGGCACCTGCTTACATCTATAGCTACCAAATGGTGTGTTGAGAGTGGGGTGGGGGTCTGAGGGGGAGGGGGGGGGGAGATCCCATGGGCAGCATTGTGGATGCTGAGTGTGAAACATGTCTCACCTATACACGTACGAGTCATGAATCATTTTCTACTGTGCCAGTAATAACTAATATTGAGTTCACCATGGACTACCAGTGCGCAGTGATGAAATTGCAAGCTATACAACTACTACACAAAAAACTACTTCCCCAAAAATTCATTCTTTAAATCGCCATTTTGTAACAGCCATAATCCTACATGTACCTGAGAAAAATTAGGGCAATAATTTTTTCCTTTGCATTATGCTCAGTTCAAGACACCAAATAATGTACTAATTTAATTCATTTTAAGTGTGCACTTAGACTGTGTATTCAAAAACGTCAATGGTGCCATTTAGTAAACTGTACTTGCTTACAGTGCATGTACATGGCTTTTGTTTTCACAGTACAGCTTGCACTTTATTATGGCACCAGGGTCATTCTTGGCTAAATTGTACCACCTTAGTCTCATATTCGAACGCCACTTCCCATATATATTCTCCTATATAAAAAACACAAAATCACTTAATATATGCATACCCCAAGTTGTACCGTTTATTAACTATAACCTTCTGAATAATTAAATTTTGGGGCGACTTGGACCTGTTTAGAATACAATTGCTTGGCCATTGTAGTCTTTATGTGGGGTGTTTTGGTATACATTTATGGATATTATGTTGGCATACATAGTAGTTAGGAACTTTATAAGAATGGGTTTATTGCGGTTTAGTAAGTAATGAATTTGTAATCAGTTTTGTTGTTTCAAAAAATAACATTATCCATTTTTCATCAAACTTTTAGGGTGGGTGCATGCTAGTACTGATAGGGTACTTAGCTTATCAGATGTGTGGGATTCTCATGCAATGGGCTGGGACACCTCTTCAAATGCTGGCAGCCATCTTTAATCCCTCATCATTATTCCTTTTAAGTCAAGTGTTTGTTTAGTGTGTTTTCATAGCCATTAAGAGGTGTTTGGACCAAAGTTGTGATAGAAAACCAACTGAATTTACACTAAATGTAAGCTATCTAAACTGTTTACAGTAATCTTGCTTGCAGAGCAAGGCTGGCTTCTTGCATGTCCTTTCTGCTCAGAGTGTATGTTCTACCTGTGGCTGTCACTGGATTGACAATGGTTAGAACATCATAGGGATCAACATCCATGACATCCTGTCTTACAGGGTAGACAAATGAAGCTGATGGTATGCACGGATGGAGAAATGTCACTGTGATAGCACGTTGGGACGTGTCAACATTTAGAATATAGCCAAGCCAACAAGATGCATTGTATGCAACAGTGACATAACCTCTAATGACTCCTAATGGTAGGGTGTTGACAACCTCTGCTACTGCCACCTTCTCAGTCCTGGAACAGGTACTATTTGAGAAGGATCTCACTTCAACTTTGTTGGCAGAGATTGGAATGAACATCACTGCTGTCACTTGACATCTCAAATTAACACTGGGTCAAGTCTTCTTCAATACGTTGCTCAGCAACTGATACTCCGTCAACTGGTGACGCTTGCATACTTGTGGGCGATGGAAGCCTTACTTTCGGGAGCTTAGTATGAAGTTCTTTGCGGCATTTGGTACAAAGATACTGGCTGCAGGTTAGGCTGAGTGATGGATGCTGCGCTATAATACCTTTTGACACAGGCCTCAGATCCTTTTTCTGTACCTTCGAATGGTGCTTCAGAGGATCACAGCAACGTTTACGTGCAGGAAAAGACATGACTCCGATATATGGAAATAATGTTTAAAATCCTGCATTTATATGCATACAATACAGCACGCAAATCGCCTTTGTTCAATACAAACAAAGGCCTATAGTATACATAGGGATTGCGCGCGTAACTAAATACATTCCTCAGCTACTGAACCATCTTTGTTACAAAACAAAGGAAACTTGCCAACTTGAATGTTCCTTAATGAGAAGCGAGGCGAGCGCAAGTACGTTAGGTAAACAAACACTCTTCATCACGCGCATCAGCCGCCGACGTACTTGCGCTCGCCTCGCTTCTCATTAAGGAACATTCAAGTTGGCAAGTTTCCTTTGTTTTGTAACAAAGATGGTTCAGTAGCTGAGGAATGTATTTAGTTACGCGCGCAATCCCTATGTATACTATAGGCCTTTGTTTTGTATTGAACAAAGGCGATTTGCGCGCTGTATATTGTATGCATATAAATGCAGGATTTTAAACATTATTTCTATATATCGGAGTCATGTCTTTTCCTGCACGTAAACGTTGCTGTGATCCTCTGAAGCACCATTCGAAGGTACAGAAAAAGGATCTGAGGCCTGTGTCAAAAGGTATTATAGCGCAGCATCCATCACTCAGCCTAACCTGCAGCCAGTATCTTTGCACCAAATGCCGCAAAGAACTTCTCCCGAAAGTAAGGCTTCCATCGCCCACAAGTATGCAAGCGTCACCAGTTGACGGAGCATCAGTTGCTGAGCAACTGATTGAAGAAGACTTGACCCAGAGTGAATTGGAGATGTCAAGTGACAGCAGTGATGAAGACGTTTGGAGAACATCAGAAGAGGAGATGATTTTCCAGCTCAAAGATAAGTTCAGTTCCACAACGTCAAGAAGTGAAAGAATGAGGGTGCTGACGGTTCTGCCTAAGAGCTGGTCAAGTAGAAAAATTGCCGGTGAGTTTGGCGTGTCTCGGTACTTGGCAAGACAGGCAAAAAAATTGGTTGCCGAGAATGGTATTCTCTGTAGCCCAAATCCTAAACCAAGAGGAAGGATTCTTTCTCCAACAATTGTAGAAAAAGTTAGTCTCTTCTATTTGTCTGACGATGTTAGCCGTGTGATGCCAGGCAAAAAGGACTTTCTGTCAGTGTTGGGAGAAGATGGCAAAAGAGTGCACAAACAAAAGAGGCTACTTCTGTGCAATCTCCGGGAAGCCTATAACACATTCAAAGCAAATCATCCAGAATGTAAAATTGGGTTCTCGACATTTGCACAGCTGAGGCCAAGAGAATGTGTCTTGGCAGGAGCCAGTGGCACACACTCAGTGTGTGTGTGCACAATCCATCAAAATGTGAAGTTGATGATGGAGGGCAGCCGGCTAGAATCACTAACAGATGGTGAAATTAAGCACTATAGACACTGCCTTGCTGCAATCCAGTGCGACCCACCTAACATAGAATGTCATTTTGGCACATGCAACGAATGCCCAGGTACTGAAAAACTTACAGCAAACCTTCAGGCTGTCATGGACAACAATTCAGTAGACACCATTGAGTTCAAGCAATGGACAACTACTGATCGTGCGACACTTGAAGCAAAGATTTTGCCTACAGATGAATTCCTTGACTTGTTCATAGCTACGTTGAAGAAGCTACTTCTACATGACTTCATAGCGAAAATGCAGTCAAGTTTTGTGCAGGCCAAGAAAGAGAGTCTACAGGATGGGGAATATCTGGTGATAGCTGATTTCTCAGAGAACTATTCGTTTGTAGTCCAAGATGAGATCCAGTCATTCCACTGGAACAATGGATCAGCAACCATTCATCCTTTTGTATGCTACTATCGCGACAAAGGAGAACTCATGAGTCTATGCTACATCGTCATATCAGAGTGCCTACAGCATGATACTATTGCAGTCCATCTTTTCCAGAAAAAACTAATTTCTTTTCTCACTGAGCAATGCAATGGGAAGAAGCCAGAAAAGATTTTTTTATGTGTCAGATGGATGCGCTGCACAGTATAAAAACTGTAAGAACTTTCATAATCTGTGCCACCATTTTGAAGACTTTGGGGTGAGGGCAGAGTGGCACTTCTTTGCCACGTCTCATGGCAAGTCTGCTGGAGATGGAGCTGGAGGGACCCTAAAGCGGCTTGCCACGAGAGCCAGCCTTCAGCACCTATATGAACATCACATCCTCACTGCACAACAGCTTTATGATTTTGCTGTGGACAACATCAAAGGCATGCACTTCGGCTTTGCAACTGCTGGTGAGCATGAGCAAGAAGCCAGACTACTGGATGATCGTATCAACAAAAGCAAAACAGTGGCCGGAACTCATCAGCTTCACAGTGTCATTCCAATCTCTGCCAACACAGTTGAAGTGAGATCCTTCTCAAATAGTACCTGTTCCAGGACTGAGAAGGTGGCAGTAGCAGAGGTTGTCAACACCCTACCATTAGGAGTCATTAGAGGTTATGTCACTGTTGCATACAATGCATCTTGTTGGCTTGGCTATATTCTAAATGTTGACATGTCCCAACGTGCTATCACAGTGACATTTCTCCATCCGTGCATACCATCAGCTTCATTTGTCTACCCTGTGAGACAGGATGTCATGGATGTTGATCCCTATGATGTTCTAACCATTGTCAATCCAGTGACAGCCACAGGTAGAACATACACTCTGAGCAGAAAGGACATGCAAGAAGCCAGCCTTGCTCTGCAAGCAAGATTACTGTAAACAGTTTAGATAGCTTACATTTAGTGTAAATTCAGTTGGTTTTCTATCACAACTTTGGTCCAAACACCTCTTAATGGCTATGAAAACACACTAAACAAACACTTGACTTAAAAGGAATAATGATGAGGGATTAAAGATGGCTGCCAGCATTTGAAGAGGTGTCCCAGCCCATTGCATGAGAATCCCACACATCTGATAAGCTAAGTACCCTATCAGTACTAGCATGCACCCACCCTAAAAGTTTGATGAAAAATGGATAATGTTATTTTTTGAAACAACAAAACTGATTACAAATTCATTACTTACTAAACCGCAATAAACCCATTCTTATAAAGTTCCTAACTACTATGTATGCCAACATAATATCCATAAATGTATACCAAAACACCCCACATAAAGACTACAATGGCCAAGCAATTGTATTCTAAACAGGTCCAAGTCGCCCCAAAATTTAATTATTCAGAAGGTTATAGTTAATAAACGGTACAACTTGGGGTATGCATATATTAAGTGATTTTGTGTTTTTTATATAGGAGAATATATATGGGAAGTGGCGTTCGAATATGAGACTAAGGTGGTACAATTTAGCCAAGAATGACCCACCAGTGAATTTTGAATACACTAACTAATAGTAAGTTGTTTGAGGTCCATACTGTAGTGTCTTGAACAGAGCAAGTTGCTGCCAATTACAATGTATGCAAGCTTATAGCTATAACAAAATGGCAATCTGTCATATTATGCCCAATAGTCCTTTCACTTTCCAAATCATCAGCATTCCATCATTACGCAAAGATAACCCACAACGAACTATCATTTGGTTACCCACCCCCCCTAGGGATACTGGTGTGCATGCAAAGATGCAAAAGATGATTTTAAAGGTTTCATAAACTTTAACACCGCTTCCGTGAAATTAGACGACTTTTTTCGTCGAACTCAATATTCAGAAAATTAGTCTCATTGATTCTATTTGCTATATAAAATATATTATTAGAAAGCTAATCTCTTGCTGAGCTGTGTCGAACAATTTATAAGTTTGTATCTATTTCCAGCAATAAGCCATACTGATCTATAGTGGAATCGTTCTCGTTTTTGTTGCGGTAAAACATTGCGTAGTACACTTTTTTCCTAGGCCATTGTATTTGAATTTGGCTTGCCCAGAAGACTTCAATTTGTATAAACAATGGACCCAGGTAGTATCAAGCTTGTATTTAGCCTCTTTCTGTGATAAACTTGCAGCTGAAGTGTGAACGTCGGTCCCCGGACCATTGCTTTTGTCTCGTTCCCAGACAACATGACGCAAAATGTCTATAGACCAGGGTCTGGTAACAAGACTACTAGTAATTACGCTATAGTACTCGTTCGGGATGCCACTTTCGTGCTACAATAAGCACAGAAAGCCAGTGTGTGTCAAGTGTGATGCAGGTTACTATTGCACCAAGTGTTGTAAATGCCAAAATCGCAAGCGCGGTCGGCCGAGAAAGGTATCTATTGAGCAGCCTGAACCAGCAGCCGTAAGGTCTAAACGCATGAAAGACACCGTGACTGTCCATCTTGAAGTCCCTCCCGCTGCAGACGATGCCGTCTCAATTGAAACTGTTTCGCTTGTTGATTTCATAACGCAAGCACAGATTCTAAAGGCTCTAGAAGCGATGGGGTCTCTAGGAGACGAAAGCAGTGTGCGACGGCTTCCGAGTGGTGAGAAAAGGCGGCAAGCACGATCTACAAATGATCTTGCCCAAGAGGTCATGAATAGGATCGAGACAGTGTTTGTAAGAGGCATCAAGGCATGGGCAAGAATGTTGGTTCCAAATTGGAATATGAAAAGCGATGCTGAGATAAAGAAGGTGTTCAGCCTTGAGTCGTTGGCTCCCATTGAAGCTGTGGTGGGTGAAGAGAACCGTACAGTTGTCCCTTCAGTTGGTATCTCACCGTCAGATGGAAACATGCTCACCACTATGACCTCTGCTATCAGAGATGCATTGAAACCTGTTAAACGACTCACCTCTACTGATGCAAGGAGACCACTTGTTCCTCTTTCTGATTTACCACGAGCTTATGTTGCATCACTTCTCACGTTGAACATAAACTATGTCAAGGAGTTAATGTTTCAAGCAAAAGTAGACAAACTATTTGTCACATGGCTTGACTCTTCAGACCTATAGTGAAACACACTCTCGTGTGTGCCAAGAGGTGATTCACTATGCTGTAAGCTTTGTCTACAGTAATGATAATATCAGCCGCCTTGCATGGGAGGCTAAGAAACGTTCTCCAAATAAGGATGTCAGATGGAAGGACCTGAAGAATGTATCTGCTATGAAATCCTTAGTTTTAAAACACGACATTGCTACAATGTATAAGGTGTACCTGGAGAAGCACAAGAATGAGATGCCTAATAAAATGCCAGTTGGGAAAACATTGTTCTATGACATTGTAAACCACATCACGGGTGGTGGCAAACATCAAGAGGCACGATCAGGTATTGACTATATAAAAGTCAACTTTCACAAAGACAACTTTGTCATTGTTGACAAAGTCATCGATGTTCTTGTGCCTCTCTCTCTGAGGTGGACCATACATTACGTGAGAAGTTGTATAGTCTCCGCTCAGATACATATACCTTCCTCAACCACTGTTATGCTGTCCATATAAGGGAAGCAGTTGAGGCATTCAATGAGACAGTGAGCCACCTTCCACCTCAAGAGCATGATGGCCAGCAGTTTAGTGCTTACCAGCAACTCATTGAGTTGCTTCGACACCCTGACAGCTTGGATGAGCCTGCCACACAGCAGCACATTGTAAGTGAAGTTCAAAACCAGCTGTCCTTCTGTGCAAAAGCTATGGGGAAAGCACTGGAACAGAATGAGAGCAATTGTGCCACAACACACTCCCCAGTGTTTGCTCTGGATCTTGTGCCTGACAGGCAGCCAAACAAGGGCCCAAAGCCTGGTGGTCACATGGAATGCCATGCATGCAGAGGCCCCTTTCTTTATTATGATAAGCTACGATATGTAGCTCTAACCAAGCTTAATGAGGACCCCACTAGGTTGGCTGAAATTGCTGATGCCCTGGTGACTATACACCAGTGTGAGTGCCGGTCATATCGATACATGGCACATGTTATGCAAGCTATACTTACCAAGACCATCAAATGAAACAGGCCATGGCTGAAATGGACTGCACTACTGCTTATTTAGTCTATGATTTCAAGCAGAAATTTCTTGCCAAGGGCTTTCGCGAAGGTGGGGATTCTTATTATGGCAAAAAGGGCATGCTATGGTGGGGAGCAGGAGCATATGTGAAACCATGTGTTGAAGTACAAATGAGATGGTTGAGCCCCTAGAGAAGCTTCATGTGATGATAGATTTTGCAGGTAGGAATGTACCATTGCAGCAACAAATGGAACAGGTAAATGAGGATGGTGAGCTCTACAAAGATGAAGATGATGATGATGAGCAACATGAAGAAGATGATGGTGGGGATCAGCAACATGAAGATGAGGATGGTGATCAGCAACATGAAGATGATGATGGTGATGAGCAACATGAAGATAAGGATGGTGATCAGCAACATGAAGATGATGATGGTGATCAGCAACATGAAGAAGATGATGGTGGGGATCAGCAACATGAAGATGAGGATGGTGATGAGCAACATGAAGATAAGGATGGTGATCAGCAACATGAAGATGATGATGGTGATCAGCAACATGAAGAAGATGATGGTGGGGATCAGCAACATGAAGATGAGGATGGTGATGAGCAACATGAAGATGAGGATGGTGATCAGCAACATGAAGATGAGGATGATGATGAGCAACATGAAGATGAGGATGGTGATCAGCAACATGAAGGTGATGATGGTGAGCAAAATTGTGACAGTAATCCATATGAGAGTGAGGAGGGTGACAGCATTCAAGAGAACACTGGTGAAGTCAATGGTCAGCAAGTTGATGAAACAGGGAAAGCTGCAATGGCTCTCCATTTCATAGATTGCATTGTACAAGGAGAGCAGAAGGCTGATTCTAGTGTTGGTCTCTCTTGCTTGGAGGCAGCCTTTCATGCATTGAGGAAGCGGTTTCCCCATATAAAGAAGGTAATTGTTCAAAGTGATAATGCAAAAAACTTTGGTGGAAAACACACCAAGCTGCTGCTTCCATATGTGTGCTCTGCTGCTGGATTGAAGCTTGTGGCATACTATCACAATGAAGCCCAGAGTGGAAAGGATGTGTGCGATACACACTTTTCGCACCAGCAGACACATGTGAACACTTATTTGATACAAGGAGAAGGAGGGAGAAAGGTGTCTACACCAAAGCAACTTGCTGTGGCATTGATGGAGAATCCTATAATGAACACAACAGTGCTGTTGTTAAAACTTGATTTCAAGGCCACTTATCGCTCTACTGTTGTCCCATATATCTCAGGCATCTCGGATTTCTATGCAGCCCAGTATGTGACAACTGTAAATGAAGAGAAAATTGTCCGATTTTACAACTCTCTGGGGCAGAAGGTGCCATCCAAGTGTGTGTCCATTCCATCATGTGAAGCATCACATGAGATTGGATCCAAAAGTGTGAACTTCACGGGAGTCACTGTACTCCTCAGCAGTGATAACACCAGTAATTGTGAACAAGCAAAGAAAGATAAAAAGAGGTACAAAAGGGGTAGCCTAGAAGTAAGTAAGCATAGAAAGCAACTTATTGAAAATCAAAGCAAGGATGAAAGAGCATTGGATATGATACGAGCTATTTACCCTCAGTGTGCCAAGTGCTTGTACCACTTTAAGTCTCCACAGCTCCTCAAAAAGCACATGTGTACTGGGACTAGAGAACCTTGGGATGCTCTCAGTGTTGCCATGCGGCATGCTGACCACCTTTTAGCAACGATGGACTTCTCTATCACTGGTGCTATTGACCAAACTGCAAGCATGTTTTTAGATGATGGTGATACACCACCGTTTGAGCCGAACTTTTTTGCTGGTTGGGCCCACACAAAGAAAAACATGCACCCAGAACTCACTACAAAGGTAAAAAGTGCAATCCATGAGTGCTGGAGAGCAGGAGAAAACAAAGAACTTGGCAAAGTAAAGATCTCGGCTGCTGGTGTCTATGACAGATTAGAGGAGCTGCAATTGCAGAAGACCATTAGGCTTTGTGAGCTGCCACTTCCAGGAAAAATACTTGCAGTGTATAAAAGTATTGGCAGCAAACCACAGGCACCATCTGCTGGTAGTTACAAGCATGGAAGACCTTTGAGTAGTGCAGGTGTTTCTGGGAGGAAGAAGGCTAAGGTGTGCTACAGTGACTGTGATATGCAGAAGGACCTATCAAAGTGGAATAAACAAGAGCTACAGGCCTACTTAATCCACCACAATCTGAAGAAAAGTGGGAACAAACCTGGTCTCGTACTTCGTATAAGACAACACGTGGATACAGTCTGATACTGATTTTATTATGCATACTTATTTGGGCCATTGTGATGTAATAATCGCTAACGTAAGTAAGTCTGGGTACGAGCGAAGAGCCACCACTCCCCCATTGAATCTCTCGACAGGTAAGACACTTGTGTAACGCAAGCACGCGTATATCTTACACGACACATTGGTTATTTCCAAATGAATCCAAAAAAATGCGTTCATTTTCGAGTGTGCAAAAGGCGTAGGAAAAAAGTGTACCGATTTCAGTTACAGGCTAAACCCCGCAACTTTAAACCCGTGAAGGTAAAGGTCGGTTATCAGTACGGCCTAGGTATTTAGCAAAAAGTCATGTGAAAGAGTTGCTCCACAAAACTCAGCAGGCTATTTCGCAAACAGACCATATGAGACTAATTTTTATTTTTAGGAGTTCGACAAAATGGGCTTAAAAAGTCGTCTAATTTCACGGAAGCGGTGTTAAGTATTCTATTTAAATTGTTTGGTTATAATAATATCATTGAAGGACAAACTCATAAAAATGTAACATCGCCAAATCATGGACCATCGCGGGAAGAGGCTTGTTGATATGTCTAGAATGTTACTACCCTACCAAATGTGCCCTCACCTCCACTCCCCCTTGCTACTACACCAAACCTTAACCTCCACCCTCCCCTCCACCCTACCAGACGTGCCCTCATCTCCACTCTCCTCACTGCCACACCAGATACGCCCTCACCTTAACCTCCCTCTCTTCCTCAGGTGCAGCATCCGGATTGATAGGAGGAAATTTGACGAATGAAGGCAATCGAATCTGTGGAGGAGTACTATTCGTTTACCACACAACACGAGAACAAGTGTACAGTAGTGTAGTTGATAAAAGATTCTGCGCTTTTAAACACATGGATCACAAGTGTGCACGTAAATGTACTGGCGACATATTTTTCCACTACCAGCAAGCATTACATACAGTTATGTATAGACCGGTGTGATAATGACAAATGCAAGTGTACAGGTTTCACAGGGCGGTGACACACAGAGTAGTTATGGACATATTACATGTACATGTAAGACCATTTATCTCTACCCCCTACATCCATAACCCTCTGATGTGTGTACTGCTGTCACATGTTACAAATTCAGCCACACACTGCCACACCCTCCTCCCATTGTAACAACCCTTATCTAGAGTGTACAGAACCAGCCAGAGCATGGCTTAGCCTCCCTGCAGTGTCTACAAGCACATTGCATTACACAGTTACTGTACATGTACCGCATATATATGCACGCATGAGTGCATGTATACACCAATACCACAGTGCAGGCTTGATAATATTGGTACTGTACCTTGCAAGCAGCACATTCAATTTTCGGCAACAGGTGGGAGAACCATCCAAACACCATCACGCCACAGCACAGTAAGCAGGTCACAGTGAAAGTGAAGATCATGAATTCCGACCGAGGATCTAAGTAACCTGATCACCAAGTATTATTATTTATTATGCACAGAACCAATGGGCAACTGAGCAACCGTGCATTAACTACTCTTGTGCAGTGGTTAATAAATAAGATAACTCCATCCACAACACAAGTAGCCACTGTGGTGTACAATCCTTTGCATACAGCTATACATAAAACAATTCACAGTACGTACACACTTTATTTGAAGCTTTAAGTGCACTGTACGCTTCCCAGAAACGACAAGTTCATGTATGCCGGTGTAACTGTGCATAACATGTGACTCTCCTATTTACCAACACTTGCAAAATGAAGATTTCTCAGGCAAAGCAGTTACAAACATGTACAGTACATGTATAATTTCACGCCTCTCCAATTGGTAACGTAACGCAAAACGTGCCGCTCACCTAGCCGAACCACCGAGAAGAACAGAATGCTTAGCTGGAGGAACACAGCACCGAGCACAACAAAGTTGATGGCAGTTTTGTGCAGGAACTGTCTGCCATGGAAGGCAGCAGGATGGTATACGTAGTATATGTTGTATTTGTCTATGTATAGTTTCACCACAAAATACAGAAGCCCTGCACGGCGAGGAGGAGAGGTGAGTCCAGGTGAGCACTGCAGTATTCATCACACCCACATGTACATGTACATGTACATACATAAACATCACAGAGTACCACCGCATATTACACATACTGCAAGCACCCTACCCTCTGCCTCCTTTTAGAAGAAGGAAAAAAAAAAGCTTTGTGTTTGAATGTGTGTACATGTATCACAGTAACAATTAGCTACCCGTAACCTTATGTAGGAGTATCATTTCAAAATTAAATGCTGAAACCATTAATGGTTATGCGACCATTAGGTGTATGGTGCAATACCTGTATGTACCATGTACATGTACATATACGTGACAACAACACAAATGCAAGATAAAGACATTTATAAACACAATATTATCAATAATCTCACAATGACCAATAATTGTTGGCTGTGTACTTGTCCCCTGTTCTCGTCTTGAATACGTGGGTTTTGATTTGATACATTTCTTACAAAATTGTTATTTTTATTGACAGTTTCACCATCACATTTTAAAAAGTTTAACGCAAACCCCTTACATCTATAGTGACAAACAAATATGTACGTGCAGATCACGGCCCTGCCATCAGTAAAATGCTCAGATGCCCACCTGGGCACTGTGCTATACATACCTGCTGGGACAATCAGTGGAGCTGTCAGCGAGAAGGTCATCACCATGGCGAAGATGACAAGGTTCCAGGCATACTGCACTCCATACGCAAAGCTGTATTCCGCAACCTGTGTACAAGTGACACCCATACCACATGCAGCCATACCATATACTGGACGTGATACCATACCACGTGCAGGACTTGATACCATACCATGTGCTGGACGTGATACCATACCACGTGCAGGACGTGATACCATACCACGTGCTGGACGTGATACCATACCACGTACTGGACGTGATACCATACCATATACTGGACGTGATACCATACCACATGCAGGACATGATACCATACCACGTGCAGGACATGATACCATACCACGTGCTGGACGTGATACCATACCACGTGCTGGACGTGATACCATACCACATGCAGGACATGATACCATACCACGTGCTGGACATGATACCATACCACGTGCTGGACGTGATACCATACCACACGTGCGCAGGACGTGATACCATACCAGACATGTGCAGGACATGATACCATACCATGTGCTAGGATTAACATCACATGTAATCCCAATTGTATTATTTATTACTATGGGATGTACATGTACCATAAAGTATACCACTTACATAAGCCCCTTCCCTCCGCCCCCAACAAAAAGGCTTGTTTTTTATAATGTGCATATCTACATGTACAACATTTCTATGTACCTCTTTCTAAATCACATAGGAGTGCTAACAAGGAGTGCTAACCATTGTACTTTCTGAAATGTTTACAAAAGCGTTCACTGTTACAGGGATAACTATCTGTTAGACGTGAAACATTATTTTTTCGAAGGGAGGGAGGGGGCTTATAAGCAATACTTTACGGTACATGCAGTCCTAATACACATGTATGCAGGACTTCTGAATGTACATAGCGTTCATGCATATGAACTGTGCATGTGTGTACAGAAAGTATCACCTTCCCACTCCCTGCATCGGAGCATACACGTGTACTTGTCAACAGATATCACACACACACACACACACACACACACACTCATGCCCACACACACACTCATGCACACACACACACACGCGCACATGCACACACACACACACACACACACACACACACACACACACTCATGCACATACATGTACATGTACAATGTACTGTACACACATGGACACATGCACACACCTTTTCGATAGCTTTCTTCTTCTGGACAGTTGTTCTTGCAAACAATCTCCGCACAATATATTCCAACAGCTCGGGTATTCGAATCAGCTCAAGGCCAGCACCCACCAGTGCAGATGTAATGACATAACTCACAAAGAATGCACCATTGCCAGGTAGGAATATGCAGCTGTGTGGAGAGAGACACATCAAAAGACTTCATTACATACATGTAAGCATGTTAACACACACTGCCCTACAAATTCCAACCCATGAATCTGAAACAACTGTGTACTAATTGGAAGGTGGGCCCTCTCGTCAGCTATGCCCCCCCGCCCACCCACCCCCCACCCCCCCCACCCCCCGCCCCCTTTCTCTCTAGAAAGTGAATGTCTTCTGCTCAATTTTAGGAGGCTTCTTCCTCTCCCACTCCCCTCCCTCTCCCTCTCAAAAGGGAGGTGCTTTGAGCACACAGGCATACTACCTAAGTGCATACACATGTCCCGTGTATACCGTATTCTGATGCCAGTTCACATGCATGTATATCCAGTACCTTAGCCCCATCAGTACCAGTACAGTACCTTAGCCCCATCACTACCAGTACAGTACCTTAGCCCCATCACTACCAGTACAGTACCTTAGCCCCATCAGTACCTTAGCCCCATCACTACCAGTACAGTACCTTAGCCCCATCAGTACCTTAGCCCCATCACTACCAGTACAGTACCTTAGCCCCATCACTACCAGTACAGTACC
>OY811982.1:5756682-5816293 GCA_963681505.1 Eunapius fragilis | reverse complement strand
TCCGTGTGGGTTGGAGAAGGTAACAAACGACGTGCCCAGACATTTCTCCAACGCTCTAAACCTTTCGGTATCAAATGAAGAGGTGAGCTCAGCTCTCTCACGTTCATAATGAGTCACAGCTTCCACCTGTAAAAGGGGGGGGGGGAGCGCCCTTATCTCTCTGTCCCTCCTCCCCAGTCCCACCACCCTCATCTAACACATGCTGATATCGAAGGTAATGTGTGAATACACCTAACACCCATCCAAACACCACACTGCATGCACATATATGCATGCACATGCGCAATACGTGTATGCACAACACACACACACACACACACACACACACACACACACACACACACACACACACACACACACACACACACACACACACACACACAAAATATGCACACAACAGTGAAACCAAACCTGGTACTTCTTATCCCAAAAGAGCAACTTGCCCCATCCAATTCTAACGACTGGACGCTTGTTAAGCTCACTAATGGCACACTCCGCTGCCTGCAATTTGTGTTCTACATCAATTCTGAGAGAGAACAGAAGTGTGAATATGTGGAGCAATACATAGTACATGTACGTGTGTGTTCACGTAACAAAGTCATTTATCACCCAATGACTGCATGGGTAAGCTCTTAATATCCTTCCCATCCTTGCAATAATTTACATGTAGCTGAGACTCTGCCCCTTATGAATACACTCAAAATATTAATTTGTCTTTAAGTGAAATCACCTCCCCCTCCTCCCCACCTCCTTTGGTCGTAACCATCACTATCACACCACAACCATGTTTAATAATAACAAGTACATGTAACTAATGTAAGAAGAAGAAGAAGAAGAGGAGGAGGAGGAGGGGGAGGAGAGGAGGAGGAGGAGGAGGGGAGTGGTAGTACCAAAGGAAAGGAGGAAAGAACAGGAGGGGGAGGAGGATGAGGGGGTAGTAGTGGTGTCCGAGGGGATGAGGTGGGTAAGGTAGGGGAAACTGCAATAGCTTGTTTTATACCTTCAAAAATTAACTTACTTCTTGTGATGCAGCTTGGTGAGTTCAGAGACGTTGCAGGCAATTTGAATGTCCTCCACCTGTACGCCTGGTAAGGATTCCCTACAGTGTACATGTGAGGATATAGCATAGTAATGTATGTGCGCATTACTGTGCAAGCACGCCTGCTGTCATTCATTTGCAATAACATTGACATGACAGCTGCTAGACACAAATTGGACTGATTTGATTAGCAGGACTTCAGTTTAAAGCCCACTGTTATTAGCATGGGGTTTAGCAACCAATACTGAATGATAACTCAGGCCGCGTGGCCCAATGGTTAAGGCGTCTGACTTCGGATCAGAAGATTGGGGGTTCAATTCCCTCCGTGGTCGAGTTTTTTTCTTCTCGCCATTTCTATTCCACACCAGTTTTTATTTTTATTGGGGGTTCAATTCCCTCCGTGGTCGAGTTTTTTTCTTCTCGCCATTTCTATTCCACACCAGTTTTTATTTTTATTTTTTTAATAATACACCTTTTGCATACGACTTAAGTGAATATTAGTGTTCAGGTTCGGCTCGAATCGGTGTCGAACGGTTCGAGGTTCGACTTGGTTCGATGTTCGGTTCGAACGAATTTCGAACTTTTCGAACCGCTCATTAAATATTCATTGCGTATATAAACCAATAACTGTACCTAATACATATACATACATGTACACGTTTGTGCATCCGCGTTTATAGTACAAAAGTAGAACCGAAAAAATACGGACCGCGCCCGCGAGTCAGCAAATCAACAGCCAATTATAATTCCAATTTATAATTGGCGATCGCGAACCGGTTCGGTTCGATTGGAGCCGGTTCGAGTCGATGTTCGGTTCGAATGGTTCGAACCGGAACACTAGTGGATATCCGAAGAACTATCACGACAAAATATGTTTAATATCTCCTGCATATATCGATCCATGCAGCATATTTCAACCTATTCTTTTACATATTTGTACATATGAAGGAAATGTATAGGCTTGTAGGGAGAGCCTTTTCCTGCATTGAAATGATGGACCTGACGAATCTGACACACAGATTAATTGCGATAGTGAGTTCATTATCTGTCACAGAGCTTGGGCTTTCATGTGATATATACCTTTCCGTGAAAATAATAAGATGAGGGAATTATTGACATCCTATAAGCCGACATTACATAAAACGGGTTTTTTAACATATCACTCCCATCACCTAAATAAAACCTTTTTCTATTCTTTTTTTTTTAACCCCATTCCTTCCCATTGTGAATTAGTAGCACACGGAACAGGAGGACAAAGTAACACGCCTATAAAGATGACATCATCATTCGACAACAGTGGAGCGTTGAAACTGGATACCACTAGCGAGCTCATACATGTAGGTTTATAAGAATGACTCACTGGAAATGCTGCCTGAGGTCTTCTCTTTGTACAATGAGAGGGATCCATTGGATCATAACAGTGTGGGTAGACTGATGGACATGATGCACCAAAGAAACAATACAATGAGTCATAGCTGCATTCCTAACGGCACGTGCACATAAATGTAACGGCACGTGCACATAAAAGTAATTTTAAAAAAACATAAATGGAACGGCACGTACACACCAACATAAATGTAATTTTAAAAACAACAGGAAAATTATTTAGATCAAAAAAGAGGGAGGCAGTTAGGGGTGTGGAGGAGGGTGTGTTGGGATGTTGGTGTGTAGGATGTTGGGAGGGTGTTGCTTGCAACAGGTACAGGTAAATAAGTAAGATATTGATACTTCCCAACTCCGCAAGACACATTCAACAAGTCGTCACTGATGATGTAATCTACACTTTGCACATGGTGTGAGATCATATGAGGGGCTTTCAAGTAAGGTTAATCCATTCAGAGTGTTCCCACAAGGGGGTACAAGTGCAGTACAGCCATGCATCCTGCCATAATGGCCATGAGCTAACCAACGTGCAAAACTGACCTGCTGGAAGTGCTTTGAACGGTGAATAGTTCTACTTAATGGGTTCATATGCACCCTCCTTGCATGTGTGATGTACATGTCTTACCATCTATCGCAATGGACACATGCACGCACATACACCTTACTCACATACAACTCCTTCATCCTTCCCAGCCTTAGGGTATAGTGGATCATGAAGAGGATGACTATGAGCAGGTACAGTAATGAGAACGTCGTGTGGACCCACAGCACGCTGGACCTGAAAGGGGGGGGGGGGGGGGGAGGGGAGGGGGGCAGCATGTAGATAGAAGGACAAAGGAAGATGAGAAAGGACAAATTTAGCAAGCATCATGTAGTTGATAAATGTGTACCTTGAATCCACGTTGGCAATGGTGGTTCTGTCGATTCCAACAGCCACTGTTGTATTGAGAAAGAAACAACTTTTCTCCGCCTCCTCTGCACTCCACCCTCCTCCCCAATCCACTACCATCCCCAGCTCTTAACAGCTTCCATTCCACCACCAACACCCTGCCACACCCCCCCCCCCCCCCCCCTCACTCTGGCTTCCTTGGAGATAGTTGATGGGTAGTATGACAACCAAGGAGAGGAAAGAGAAGACAGCCATCAGGGCAATGAGGTAGCGCTCCATGGTGAGGTAGAGAACAGCATCAGGCCCACAGCGACTGCATATCTCAGAGTCCCTAAAAAAGAGATACAGACGTAAGAGCTTTTGGAGGGTGGGGAGGGGAGGGGGGGATGGGGAAGGAGGGATTATAACTATATGTACAGGAGGAGCCCAGTGGAATCAGTTGCACTACTTACATACATGTATACCCCGCCCTCTGAGTCACACACATATATTGTACACCTGCACATTGAATTTGTATGACGTGCAGGGATGAGCTATTATGATGGCGCACAGGAGCATAGCAACTGCACATGCAAGTACCCACCAGAAGATACCGTAACTCCCCTCAGCAACCATGACATGTGCATGATGTACGTATGCTTGCTGTTTATATCCCCCACAACCCACATATACAGTACATGTAACACACACACACACACACACACACACACACACACCCTCACATGTCCCACATCAATCCATACATTCACACACATCACCCACATAAGCTCCCCGCTTACTGAAGCTTGTAGAACACATTAAGGATCCATGAGTACCAGTGCTGCAAAAAGGACATGTCATTTCAAACGACATTAGAGGTAACATCCCCTCCCCACACACCCTGTGTCCATCCCCTCTCCCCCTCCCCTCCTCCATCCCCTCCCCTTCTCCATCCCCTCCCCTCCTCCATCCCCTCCCCTCCTCCATCCCCTTCCCTTCTCCATCCCCTTCCCTCCTCCATCCCCTCCCCTCCTCCATCCCCTCCCCTCCTCCATCCCCTCCCCTCCTCCATCCCCTCCCCTTCTCCATCACCTTCCCTCCTCCATCCCCTCCCCTCCTCCATCCCCTTCCCTCCTCCATCCCCTCCCCTCCTCCATCCCCTCCCCTCCTCCATCCCCTCCCCTCCTCCATCCCCTCCCCTCCTCCACCCCCCTCAATATCTTACCAGGTCCTTCTCCTCATAAGGTTCGCTCATTCCTTCATCTAACCGAGGTGTGTTCTGCCTCTTGTGGAATTCCATACCCCATCTGGCGAAGACAAGGGACACCACTGCTAACATGTACAGTGGCTGCTGCCATACAAACATGACTGCAGCTATACATGTAGTGTGAGCAGGCATGCGTGGGAACGGGAATATCTGGCATGTATGGGAATGGGAACATCTGGTATGCATGGGAATGGGAATATCTGGCATGCATGGGAATGGGAACATCTGGCATGCATGGGAATGGGAACATCTGGCATGCATGGGAATGGGAACATCTGGCATGCATGGGAACGGGAATATCTGGCATGCATGGGAACGGGAATATCTGACATGTATGGGAATGGGAATATCTGGCATGCATGGGAATGGGAATATCTGGCATGCATGGGAACGGGAATATCTGACATGTATGGGAATGGGAATATCTGGCATGCATGGGAATGGGAATATCTGGCATGCATGGGAATGGGAACATCTGGCATGCATGGGAACGGGAATATCTGGCATGCATGGGAATGGGAACATCTGGTATGTATGGGAATGGGAACACATCTGGCATGCATGGGAATGGGAACATCTGGCATGCATGGGAATGGGAACATCTGGTATGTATGGGAATGGGAACACATCTGGCATGCATGGAAATGGGAACATCTGGCATGCATGGGAATGGGAACATCTGGTATGTATGGGAATGGGAACACATCTGGCATGCATGGGAACATTCATGACCATGTACATGTAAATAAGTGGGCCATCATGAAAGTCCACACACAGACACACACACACACACACACACACACACACACACATGAGGATCTATTGATTCACCCTTCATCAGCACAAGCAATCATGTGCTGAAATACAACGTAAAATGTAGATTTTCACCAAATCACTCCACGTGTAGGCAGATAGCGAGGTGGTGTCCTTCACAAAGCACCCTAAAACTACATGATTAAGTTGTAACTGTTAAACCTTCCCTGACAAGATTATACGTGTACATTAATAGGGCTGAAGAAGGGGTTATTAATATGCAGGGTACAACCAACCGCGGACCCTTTAGGGGACAGATGTTAGGTGTGCTCTCACTTTTTCCTGCTAGCAAAGCCCATCTGACTGTAGCTGTAACAGCAGCAACGAATGAGGAGGAACAGAAGGATGCACACCTGTGGGGGGGAGGAGGGAAGGAAAGGAGGAATGGGGAGGAGGGAAGGAGTGGGGAGGAGGGGAGGAGGGGAGGAATGGGGAGGAGAGAGGAGGCATACAAATGAGGAGGAACAGAAGGAAGGATCTATACGTGTGGACAAAACACATGTGATGGGTTATGACGAGCGTCCACATGGTTACGACAGAGATGGCGGTGATTCAGGATGTGCAGCTACTAGGGTTTGGAGAGGGGGGTGGAGTGTGGGGAGGGAAGGATGGGGATGAAGCATATGACGGAATGGTGGCACCGCTTCAGTTTAATAGCCCCCCTTCTTAGTATTAATCAAAATCAATTAAAAAATCAATTAACAAGCAATTAACAAGCTGCGCCACCTTTGGATCATGTGTTCCTCCTACTGCTCTCCACTAACTGTCCGCAGGAACATGCCTTGTGGTTGGGTATTGCAGCAAAGGAGGAGGGGCCCGAGGTAAGCATGTGGCCAGCCACATCTAACCTGGGCAGTGTCCCCACCTGACCACACACCCTCGTACTGTTGTCATCTGGTCCTGAATTGGCCCCGGCAGAACGATGCCAGTCTGATACCACTATGCACTGGTCCCCCTGAAGGTAGGCTTGGTGCCAGTCTGTTGTCTATCCTCTCTGCTTGCACCAAGACCCTGCCATGATATGCTAACCTTAAATTGCAGCTGATTCATTTAACGCGCAGCTTGTTAATTGATTTGTTAATTAATACTAAGAAGGGGGGGGGCCATTAAACTGATTTGCTTTGTACGCACGCACAGCGTGTCGGTTGTCAGAGCACACAGACACCGGTTACTGCGCGTGTAGGTCTTCCGCACGTGCAATTGTCAGATGTAAACAGTGCACGTGCGCACATAAACAAAACGCAAATGCATGCGCCCCGCACCCGCACGCACACACACACACACAGCATATGTTTAATATAAAAAGCAAGCTAATTAAGATAGTCCCCAATAACCATGCAGCGATTAATCTAACTCACCGCGAAGGCTGCTAAGTCCAGCCCCAACACGAGAGATATTCCCCCATCTCCACCAACAGCAGTGCCATTCTTACACTGGCTACCGACAGGAGCTGGGCCTACGACGCTACGCGCGAATATGTGTCTGAAAGTCACAGCCAGGCTAGAACTCATGATTAATTAATTAAAATGAGACGGCACGTGACATTTAAACTGCACCGGAAACTATTATGTGAAAACAGTCTCGTACCCAGACGTACGTAGCACACACAATGGCATTTACACATTTGGTCGTAACGTCGAAGGAATTGTATTTGAATTGAGCCCATGGAAAGTACTCTTTTTTATAGTGCCTTAGGGCTGTCTGCTGTCAATTAATTATCAGGCTTATATTATATAGCAATGAACCAATAAATTAACGGTCAAGTCATTGGCGTAGCCAGGGTAATATTGATGGTAGGGCACGCAATGGGGGGGGGGGGGGGGGGGGGGGAGGCTCCTCCAGGCCATTTCAGTCAGCATGGTATAAGTTGAATTTATCCATGCATGGTTACTGTACTCTGTGAAAAACTTTTACAGCTGTCATTTGTTTGGTTCCGAACCTGGTTCCAAATTAGAAGAAACGTACAAGTCATTAGAGGGATTGAAGGACTAGAAGCATGCTAAAGGGAAAGGTGGTGTACATTCTAAACATGATAGCTAAAAATTAAAATAAAATAAAAAACTGGAATATGTAGGGCTAAATAAATTTAAATTGCATCAGAGCCGAGGCTCGTCAGAGCACTTGCAACTTAGCGTAGTAATTGCAGTAACTGGGTACTTGATAATGACAGGCTGACAGGGGAGAATGTAGGTGTTGATGCTATATATATCATCTGGGCAAGATGACTGCTCTTTGAGATACAATTAGTAGATGGAGAGTTGTTTATTACTGCGGTAGTGGGGTCAGTAGCAATACTCTCAGGTTGATTACCAGGAACAGAGCGGCGTGATGCTTCACCTTTCAAATGATGTCTTAATTCTGAATCCGGCAAACGTGTCCAACAAGCATTGCTCCTTGTCTTCTCCAGCACCAGGGTCCGAGTGCAAAACGTATATAGTCTTCATCATTGCTGCTTCAAACAATATCTATGCTTTTATCTGCATCATATTGTGTTAATTTTGGTATTAAAGTCAGTATATTTATGATTTTATTTGTTTCTTACTGGAAATTGGAAAGCCCACACAGCTGACGTGCCAAACCTCCACGTACATTACTAGTATTACTATTCGCCGCTGTACTGAAATTTGAACGTCGCGACTCCATATGTGTCGAGCCAGTGCTAATGTTAACATTGTTCATATATTACTGCAGGATGAGATTATTAATTTATGCTCGGTTGGTAGGGCCTAGGCCCTACCAGGCCCTATCGCAGCTACGCCAAATAGGGTTCATGGCGTTCAATGATACGTTATATACTGCCGGTGCAACATCATCTGGCTGGTGTTGTTACTGTTTACCTGTCCAAAGGGTGCTTTGTTTTCGACTGGACAGTTACCCATTTCTCTATACATGTCACATACCAGTGTGGAATGGCTTATGTCAACATTGTACCTTAGATGTGGTTAGCAAAGAAAACTGCAAACCTGGGAAAACACACTGGGATCAAAATCTAAGGATGGGTACACGAAACTTTTTCCTGTGTTGTTAAAATTAAATTTCATCTATTTGGCACACACCCCACACACAATCTTTGATGATGCAATGCCATCTGATCACACTTGTCAGAGCGCCTTTCTGATTTTCTTGGCATATTGTACCATGTAAATATGATACACAGTTAGTAGATACAGCACAATAAAGATAGGAACATATTAGAGAATTGCCACATACAACACGGAACAGAACATTCAAGTCATCCTTAGTCCACCTCCTCAATGGTAGGGCCTTGGCTCTTCTTGCCACCAGCTCCATCACCTCCACGAGGACTTCCTTGCATACCCCCTGCTCCATTGGGCATCCCTCCTGCCTGGTACAGCTTGGTCATGATTGGCATGCACACCTTCTCCAGTTCCTTCTGCTTGTCCTCAAACTCTCCCTTCTCTGCCGTCTGGTTCCTGTCCAGCCAGCTGCTCACCTCACTCACTTTGTCCAACACCTTCTTCCTGTCCTCCTCACTCAACTTGCTCTTCACGCTATCCTCCTCCATGGTGCTCTTCAATTGGAATGCGTAGCTCTCCAGCTGGTTCTTGGCAGCTATCTTGGCCCTGTGCTCCTCGTCTTGGGTCTTGTACTTCTCTGCCTCCTTCACCATGCGCTCTATGTCGTCAGCGCTCAACCTTCCCTTGTCGTTGGTGATGGTGATCTTGTTCTCCTTCCCTGTGCTCTTCTCCACTGCACTCACGTTCAGTATGCCGTTCCTGTCTATGTCGAAGGTCACTTCTATTTGAGGCACACCACGAGGGGCTGGAGGGATGTGGGTCAGCTCAAACTTTCCCAACAGGTTGTTGTCTTTGGTCATGGCCCTCTCCCCTTCGTACACTTGGATCAGCACGCCGGTCTGGTTGTCGGAGTAGGTGGTGAAGGTCTGTGTCTCCTTCTTGGGAATGGTGGAGTTGCGCTTCAGAAGGGTTGTCATGACACCACCGGCAGTCTCCAGACCCAGTGAGAGGGGGATGACGTCCAGGAGGAGGAGGTCCTGCACTTCCTGGCTCTTGTCTCCGCTCAGGATGGCCGCCTGGACAGCCGCTCCATACGCCACTGCCTCGTCAGGGTTGATGGACTTGTTCAGCTCCTTGCCGTTGAAGAAGTCCTGGAGTAGCTTCTGGACCTTGGGGATACGAGTTGATCCACCAACCAGCACCACCTCGTGGATCTGGGACTTGTCAAACTTGGCATCACGAAGGGCTTTCTCCACTGGCTCCAGTGTGCCTCTGAACAGGTCTGCATTCAGCTCCTCAAAGCGGGCCCTGGTGATGGTGGTGTAGAAGTCAATGCCCTCAAAAAGGGAGTCGATCTCGATGCTGGCCTGGGCACTGGACGAGAGGGTTCTCTTTGCTCTCTCACAGGCTGTACGCAGACGTCTAACGGCCTTCTTGTTGGCAGACATGTCCTTCTTGTGCTTCTTCTTGAACTCCTGGACGAAGTGGTTCACCATCCTGTTGTCAAAGTCCTCTCCCCCAAGGTGGGTATCACCTGCCGTTGACTTCACCTCAAAGATGCCCTCCTCTATGGTCAGGACTGAGACATCGAAAGTTCCCCCTCCGAGGTCAAAGATGAGGATGTTCTGTTCGGCCTTCAGCTTCTTGTCCAGTCCGTACGCGATGGCGGCAGCGGTGGGCTCGTTGATGATCCGCAGAACGTTCAGTCCCGCTATAACTCCGGCGTCCTTCGTGGCCTGTCGCTGCGAGTCGTTGAAGTACGCGGGTACCGTGATGACGGCGTCCGTTACCGTCGTGCCAAGATAGGCCTCCGCCGTCTCCTTCATCTTGGTCAGCACCATGGAAGAGATCTCCTCGGGAAAGAAGTTCTTCGTCTCGCACTTGTACTCCACCTGGATCTTGGGTCGGCCCCCTTCGTTGATGACGGTGAAGGGCCAGTGCTTCATGTCCGCTTGGATGGTGGGGTCGTCGAAGCGCCTTCCGATCATCCGCTTGGCGTCAAACACCGTGTTGTTGGGGTTCATGGCCACCTGGTTCTTGGCGGCATCTCCGATGAGACGCTCGGTGTCGGTGAAGGCGACGTAGCTGGGGGTGGTACGGTTGCCCTGGTCGTTGGCGATGATTTCGACCTTGCCGTGTTGGAAGACACCCACGCAAGAGTAAGTGGTTCCGAGGTCAATACCGATTGCTGGAGCTCGCGATTTAGACATTCTCTTCGCTTCTTCTGCACGCTTTTGTCACGTTGTCTCGCTTTGCAGTACATGACTGGCAACGGGCACGGATGCTTATATATTATATTGCCCTGGTGATCGAGAAGCTTCGAGGCGTGTTTTGTTTTACATGCTTGTAAATTTAGAAACATACCCTATCTACTCTGATAAGCGTGCGTCATCATTGGCATTAATAGAGATAGAATCTTCCGGAACACGTCTCGAAGCTTCTAGATTACCAGGGCGATACAATAAATAAGCATTCGTGCCAGTTGCCAGTCATGTACTGCAAAGCGAGACAACGTGACAAGAGCGTGCAGAAGAAGCGAAGAGAATCCCTAGCAAAAAAAACTATAGGATCTTATCAAGAATTAGTAAGAATCTTATAAGAACTTCATTTCTTATAAGAAAAAGGGTAAGAAACAATAAGCGTCGTAAGATCCTAAAGCCCTATAAGATTCCTACAAGATTCCTACAAGAAACATATAGGAACGTGTAAGAATTACCTAAGAACAAAACAGGATCTTATAAGAATAGACGTTGCAGGATTCTTGTAAGAGTCTTGTAATATTTCTTATAAGAACAGAACAGGAATCTTATAAGAATGGACGCTGCAGGATTCTTGTAAGAGTCTTGCAAGATTTCTTATAAGCTCAAAATAGGAATCTTATAAGAATAGACGCTGCAGGATTCTTGTAAGAGTCTTGTAATATTTCTTATATGAACAGAACAGGAATCTTATAAGAATGGACGCTGCAGAATTCTTGTAAGAGTCTTGTATTATTTCTTATAGGAACAAAACAGGAATCTTATAAGAATAGACGCTGCAGGATTCTTGTAAGAGTCTTGTAATATTTCTTATAAGAACAAAACAGGAATCTTATAAGATAGACGCTGCAGGATTCTTGCAAGAGTCTTGTAATATTTCTTATAAGAACAAAACAGGAATCTTATAAGAATAAACGCTGCAGGATTCTTGTAAGTGTCTTGCAAGATTTCTTATAAGCTCAAAATAGGAATCTTATAAGAATAGACGCTGCAGGATTCTTGTAAGAGTCTTGTAATATTTCTTATAAGAACAGAACAGGAATCTTATAAGAATGGACGCTGCAGGATTCTTGTAAGAGTCTTGTAATATTTCTTATAGGAACAAAACAGGAATCTTATAAGAATAGACGCTGCAGGATTCTTGTAAGAGTCTTGTAATATTTCTTATAAGAACAAAACAGGAATCTTATAAGAATAGACGCTGCAGGATTCTTGCAAGAGTCTTTTAATATTTCTTATAAGAACAAAACAGGAATCTTATAAGAATAGACGCTGCAGGATTCTTGTAAGAGTCTTGTAATATTTCTTATAAGAACAAAACAGGAATCTTATAAGAATAGACGCTGCAGGATTCTTGTAAGAGTCTTGCAAGATTTCTTATAAGGTCAAAACAGGAATCTTATAAGAATAGATGCTGCAGGATTCTTGTAAGAGTTTTGTAATACTTATAAGAACAAAACAGCAATCTTATAAGAATAGACGCTGCAGGATTCTTGTAAGAGTCTTGCAAGATTTCTTATAAGATCAAAACAGGGATCTTATAAGAATAGACGCTGCAGGATTCTTGTAAGAGTCTTGCAAGATTTCTTATAAGATCAAAACAGGAATCTTATAAGAATAGACGCTGTTGGATTCTCGTAAGAGTCTTGTAATATTTCTTATAAGAACAAAACAGGAATCTTATAAGAATAGACGCTGCATGCAGGATTCTTGTAAGAATATTTCTTATAAGAACAAAACTGGAATCTTATAAGAATAAACGCTGCAGGATTCTTGTAAGAATATTTCTTATAAGAACAAAACAGGAATCTTATAAGAATAGACGCTGCAGGATTCTTGTAAGAGTTTTTCTTATAAGAACAAAACAGGAATCTTATAAGAATAGACGCTGAAGGATTCTTGTAAGACTCTTGTAATACTTCTTGTAAGAACAAAACAGCAATCTTATAAGAATAGACGCTGCAGGATTCTTGTAAGAGTCTTGCAAGATTTCTTATAACATCAAAACAGGAATCTTATAAGAATAGACGCTGCACGATTCTTGTAAGAGTCTTGCAAGCTTTCCTATAAGATCAAAACAGGAATCTTATAAGAATAGATGCTGCAGGATTCTTGTAAGAGTCTTGTAATATTTCTTATAGGAATCTTATAAGAATAGACGCTGCAAGATTCTTGTAAGAGTCTTGTAATATTTCTTATAAGAACAAAACAGGAATCTTATAAGAATAGACGCTGCAGGATTCTTGTAAGAGTCTTGTAATACTTCTTTTAAGAACAAAACAGGAATCTTATAAGAATAGACGCTGCAGGATTCTTGTAAGAGTATTTCTTATAAGAACAAAACAGGAATCTTATAAGAATAGACGCTGCAGGATTCTTGTAAGTGTCTTGTAATATTTCTTATAAGAACAAAACAGGAATCTTATAAGAATAGACGCTGCAGGATTCTTGTAAGAGTCTTGTAATATTTCTTATATCATGCGGCATGCCGCGGCCGGCTCCCATGCACGTCACACAGGCACACTTCCGTTCAATCACTGATAGTATAGCGTCGAAGTTTTCTCAAGGAGATGAGTCTACGGGCCAAGAAAATTCCGTTGAAGCACTTAAACAATGCGGAGAACCCAATTCCTTCTCCAATAAGTGAGCTTTGTGTTTGTATGTTGTTTAAGTTAAACTTTTGCCAAATTAATAGTAGTCAGATTAGTATGTACAATGTGCAAGCATATGCATACTTAGGAGAAAAAAATACGTGCATGAAATTGCTGTATGGGTTGGCTGACTATTGTTTGTACCAGGTCAAGCTTTGCGTTTAACAAATCAAAATGCTCAGGATCGTTTGTGATCACGTACATTTATTACAGTGTGGTTTATACTTGAGCCAGTTTTGCAAGTAATGTATATACATCTAACTGTATTCCCTGGCATTGCGTGTCAATTCCACGAAGCTACCTTCTCAGGGTCATATGTATTGAGCAGCAGCTGCGCTTAATTGTATGAATACTATTATTGGTTACTTGTGTACTTCCTTTGACTATCAAGAGCAGCTGATACAGTACTCTCATGCTGCCGTATATATCATTCATAGCTTACATTTAGCGCGACAGTAGTCTGTGTCAACGGGCAAAGGGAAATTATAGCTTATCCTGGTCCAGATCAAAGAATAAGATGTTAAATGTTGTGCTTATACAAAATAGATAATATTGTTTTGTACAGAATGGTGTATTGTGAAGAGTTTAAGAACAAATAAGCTGTTTGTTGTAAAATCATCACAACTTGAAGATGAGGACGGAAGTTCCATCAGCTCCACTGATTTGCTTGCAGAATTAAAAGTGGTATGGAATTCGGAAAAAGGAGAGCGACAAGATGTTGCTATTGTAAGTATACACGGTAAATGATTAATCTAATAATGGTAAATGGGAATACTTACGTATAGATGAAAAGCCTAGGAAGCCAGCCCCTCTGAAGCGGCAAAGGGAGGAAGAGGACAGCAGTGATAGCACATCAGATGAAGTATAACCAAAACCAAAGGTTATAGATTAAAAAGATTATTACAGGTTCTAACTATTAATGATTTTTTTACTATACCTTTGTTTTTATGCTCTTTGTAATAAAATTACTACAATCTTACTTATAGCATTGTTTGTTAATTTCCTGCAGAGAAAAAACCACCTGTCATGGGGATCACAGGACCAGGCACAACCACACACAAAACAATTAAAGTGTGAATGAAGCTCAAACGTATATGGTAACATAATTATAAAACAATTATATACATAGTTGTAATGATATATATGTATCAAATGTTATCAATACATGATTCAGAATGCAGAAACTCAGTTGCCACAACAATCATCTACTTTTGTTTGGCCGAATGAAGATCAGTCTCAAACAGTTAGCAATGATGTGTATAATAATACTATTAACATTGCACCTTTCCTTTAGAGTGAAACAAATCAGAACCCAATCACCATTGATGAAGATAAAGAAAATACACCAGAACAAGGTAAATATTGCAACCAAACAGCAATTTAATTTAATATCAATCTTGTTTCAAGTGACAACAATAACCAAAACGGTAAGTGACACTGTAAAAAATATAATTTAACAAAAAAAAATTTAATACAAGGTTCTTCTCATTCTGCTTCCTCTTTCCTCTTCTCCCCAAAAATGAAATAATAAGGATACATGTTCTCTTGAGCCGGCCGGAGATTGTTTGTTCTACTTGGTAAATTTATGAGGATGTATTTGAAATAGTCATTTTCAGAAATCCATCAATACCACTCTTCTGGAGCTGACGCAGATGTGGCTATCAGCTAGTGATACAAAGGTAATGGAAATAAAAAAATTAATTAGTGGTTACATTTTCTACTTTGTATGTGTAGTCTACCATCCCTGCACATGCTCCTCGGGTAATCACTAATGCTGAGGATGTCAAGCATTTCACAACTGTAACGGTGTGAATCTGCTGGCCATTCTAGCTACTGAGCCTAGCAAATATGCTAGGCGACTTATGCAATCATTGTTTACGGATGAGTAGATGTCAAAATCGTTGTATAAAAAAAATCAGATCAATGTGAAAAGCTAAACCTTTCTCCTAAACGAGTAGCTCTTATTGAAGGTAAGTATGTAACGAGTGCACTACAATTTAAGGGATACATTTGGACAGTAAAAGGATTTAAGATACGATGGGAAATGAAGGATAGCTTGAGGGATAAGCACAAGAAGGGGGTAATAAAAAGAATGCATAAATACATTTTGTGCATCATTTTTGTGGTGTAATAAAGCTTTGTAATTTTATCATTTTTAGAGTGCATAGAAGTCAAATTTGGAAAAGGGACTATGATTTGCAAAGGAAATGACATAATAACTAGCTGCAACCAAAATGCCTGGACATTTTAAAGAAAGTGAGAGGAAACTCAAAGTGAACTATATGTAACATTGAAAGGAATGTATTTTTGTATTTGTAATTTTTGGTTAGTACATTTATATATATGAATCTCGTACAAGAAAGCTTTAATATATCTTTTAAGAATATGTTCAAATGAATCTTATCGGAAGTCTCGCTAGAGACTTCCATATAGGTTTTGACCCCGACTATGAATTTAATTAAAATCCCGCGACCCTACCGTAGCTTCGCTCCCGACGATCGGATCGTCTAACTTGTTGCGGCAATCGATCTAGAAGTCAAAATTGAGTAGTTTCGTTTTTGTTCCACGTCGTAGAACCGCGTGGTTGTCGAGAACGAAAAATACTGCTGTCCTCGTTCCCCTTCCAAAAATAATGGGCGGGTCGTCTGCTTCTTCTTCTTCTTCTTCTGCTTCTTGAAAACTCATAACTCGGGACAGGAACACTTTTAAGCAATGAAAATTGCACCAATAGCTTTAGAATTTGCTGGGGGACTCGCTTTTAGGCTTTGATACACAAAAGCCTAAAAGCCTACATACGGCCAATTTAATTATCCGTCAATAGACGTCACTGCAGTAGATTATTTTCGTCGAAATTGCGTTAGAAATAGGTATCGTCTTAAAAATGCGAACAAAAGCAGAACGAAGCAAAATATGTATAGGCAAGTTTCTTTCTACCGTTAGTAAAGTCTCTATTGCATATTATAAACCTACGCTTTGTTGCGATCGTTTCTTTCTCCGTCGAGGCGCTCGTGTTCAATATACGTAAGGCAGTGAAATCGGTTCTTATTCGGCAATGACACGAATGTTGGCATTTTCAGTCCAAATACCAAGTAAGAGGACTATTATGTATTTTCTTTAAAATGTTGTTGTCTTACGCAAAAGTTCGAAATATGATGCCCGGCAGCAGCTAACCCATGTTAAAGTGAGTTCTAATTATTGCGCGCATGCTATGCTCTGTTTGAATACCCCTCTTTCTATAGGAACTGTGCAAGCCTAGCTGATTTTTAACCCATTTACCTTTGAAGGCCACTAATGGCACAATGTAAAGCTTTACTGTGTTTGAAGGTATGTTTGTTCACACAAGCTTCCCACACATGTGGTGGAGAGGTTCGATGGTGATATGGGGGTGTAGTGGTGATGTGGAAGTGTAGTAGTGATGTAGTTGTGCAGTGGTGATGTGGGGTGCACTGGAGTGTAGGGTTGGATGTGTTCAGTACTGATGTGGGGTGAAGTGCGGATATGGGGTGATGTGGGCTGAAGGGGTGATGTGGGGTGAAGTGGTGATGTGGGGGGAAGGGGTGATGTGGGCTGAAGTGGGGATGTGGGTTGAAGTGGTGATGTGGGATTCAGTGGTGATGTGTGGGGCACTGGGGATGTACGGGTTCAGTGGTGTGGGAGTTCAGTGGAAATGTGGGTGATGTGGATACCCGGAAGCAGTGATGATGTGGGGTGCTTTGGTAATGTGGGGTGCAGTGGTGATGTGTGGGTGCAGTGGTGATGTGTGGGCGTAGTGGTGATGTGTGGGTGTAGTGGTGATGTGTGGGCGTAGTGGTGATGTATGAGTGCAATGGTGATGTAGGGTGAAGTGTGGTGTGAAGCAATGGTGATGTGGGTGCAGAGGTGATGTGGGAGTGGAGTGGTGATGTGTGGGTGTAGTGGTGATGTGGGAGTGTAGTGGTAATGTGGGGTGCAGTGGTGATGTGGGAGTGTAGTGGTAATGTGGGGTGCAGTGGTGATGTGGGTGAGTGCAGTAGTGATGTGGGAGTGTAGTGGTGAGTGGGAGTGTAGTGGTAATGTGGGGTGCAGTGGTGATGTGTGGGTGCAGAGGGGATGTGGGGTGATGTATGAAGCAATGGTGATGTGGGAGTGCAGTGTTGATGTGGGGTGATGTGTTGGTGCAGTGGTGATGTGGGGTGATGTGTGGGTGCAGTGGTGATGTGGGGTTCAGTGGTGATGTAGGATTGTAGTCTGCTTCATTCTCGTCCTCTTCCACTTCTATCCCTCTGTCCCCATCACTTCCAGCTGCCCAGCCCCATCCATGTTATCATCACTACTGGCATTGTTGAAGTCGATATTTACAACGCAGAAGTCTTCATCCCTGTTCATGGAGTCAAACACCTCGTCATATCTAATGCCATTCATTGATTGTGTTTTGTGGGTGATGGTATCTACAACACGCTTGGTACGGGCATATACTACGACCCGCCTCTCGACTTTTTAACCGGAAATAGTTATAATACAAACTAGTGTGTCCCGTGAAAAATCAGTTACGCGGACGTACGTACGTACGTTGGAAATTATATACGGCGCTTTCATTAACAGCTGGACAACTGAGTTGTGATTAAGCAAAAGTACCTATTTGGGTGTTAAAAAAATGAAGGAAACAAGTAAATAAAAACATTCTCACTGAGAAAGTTGGTGGGATATAGGTTTTGCAGGCAAATAGTACACTAGTATACTGGTGCAAAAAGCAAGGAAACAAGTTTAATCAGAAGGGAAAATGTAATAGTCCTATATTTAGCACAGAAACAGCATATGCCTTAGTCGAAGTGTGCTAAATATAGGACTATTACATTTTCCCTTCTGATTAAACTTGTTTCCTTGCTTTTTGCACCAGTATACTAGTGTACTATTTGCCTGCAAAACCTATATCCCACCAACTTTCTCAGTGAGAATGTTTTTATTTACTTTAGATCATAAGGAATTCCTTTACATATCCTGGTCCCCAATTTTCTTGCATTCCAGGAAATGAAATACAATTAACTGACTAGGAACTTATTTCATGGATGAGCCAATAAGAATTGTACAAGGACCGTGTTAGATTTTTTACATAAGTTCCTGTCGGATCCTACAGGATTCCTAATGAGATCTTGATCCCAATTTCTTGCATCTTGTAAGATTCCTATAGTATTTAGTAATAGGATCTTGTAAGAATCCTGTAAGAATTATACAAGTTCCTATAAGATACCTTCAAGATTCTTGTAAGAAACTTATAAGTATCTTATCAGATCCTACAGGATTCCTAATAAGATCTTGGTCCCAATTTCTTGAATCTTATAAGATTCCTGTAGGAATAAGTAATAGGATCTTGTAAGAATCCTGTATAAGAATCATACAAGTTCCTTTAAGATACCTTCAAGATTGTTGTAGGATACTTATAAGTATCTTATCAGATCCTACAGGATTCCTAATAAGATCTTGGTCCCAATTTCTTGAATCTTATAAGATTCCTGTAGGAATAATTAATAGGATCTTGTAAGAACCTTGAAGGTATCTTAAAGGAACTTGTAAAATTCTTACAGGATTCTTACAAGATCCTATTACTAATTCCTACAGGATTCTTATAAGATTCAAGAAATTTGGACCAAGATCTTATTAGGAATCCTGCAGGATCTGATAAGAATCTTATAAATTTCTTACAAGAATCTTGAAAGTATCTTAAAGGAACTTGTATGATTCTTATACAGGATTCTTACAAGATCCTATTACTTATTCCTACAGGATTCTTATAAGATTCAAGAAATTGGGACCAAGATCTTATTAGGAATCCTGTAGGATCTGATAAGAATCTTATACGTTTCCTACAAGAATCTTGAAGGTATCTTAAAGAAACTTGTATGATTCTTATACAGGATTCTTGTAAGAAACTTATAAGATTCTTATCAGATCTTATGGGATTCCTAATAAGATCTTGGTCCCAATTTCTTGCATATTCTTAACTCATTATAATTCTTATAAATTCTTACAGGATTTTTTGCTAGGGATGTCCAAATCGCGAGCTCCAGCAATCGGTATTGACCTCGGAACCACTTACTCTTGCGTGGGTGTCTTCCAACACGGCAAGGTCGAAATAATCGCCAACGACCAGGGCAACCGTACCACCCCCAGCTACGTCGCCTTCACCGACACTGAGCGTCTCATCGGAGATGCCGCCAAGAACCAGGTGGCCATGAACCCCAACAACACGGTGTTTGACGCCAAGCGGATGATCGGAAGGCGCTTCGACGACCCCACCATCCAAGCGGACATGAAGCACTGGCCCTTCACCGTCATCAACGAAGGGGGCCGACCCAAGATCCAGGTGGAGTACAAGTGCGAGACGAAGAACTTCTTTCCCGAGGAGATCTCTTCCATGGTGCTGACCAAGATGAAGGAGACGGCGGAGGCCTATCTTGGCACGACGGTAACGGACGCCGTCATCACGGTACCCGCGTACTTCAACGACTCGCAGCGACAGGCCACGAAGGACGCCGGAGTTATAGCGGGACTGAACGTTCTGCGGATCATCAACGAGCCCACCGCTGCCGCCATCGCGTACGGACTGGACAAGAAGCTGAAGGCCGAACAGAACATCCTCATCTTTGACCTCGGAGGGGGAACTTTCGATGTCTCAGTCCTGACCATAGAGGAGGGCATCTTTGAGGTGAAGTCAACGGCAGGTGATACCCACCTTGGGGGAGAGGACTTTGACAACAGGATGGTGAACCACTTCGTCCAGGAGTTCAAGAAGAAGCACAAGAAGGACATGTCTGCCAACAAGAAGGCCGTTAGACGTCTGCGTACAGCCTGTGAGAGAGCAAAGAGAACCCTCTCGTCCAGTGCCCAGGCCAGCATCGAGATCGACTCCCTTTTTGAGGGCATTGACTTCTACACCACCATCACCAGGGCCCGCTTTGAGGAGCTGAATGCAGACCTGTTCAGAGGCACACTGGAGCCAGTGGAGAAAGCCCTTCGTGATGCCAAGTTTGACAAGTCCCAGATCCACGAGGTGGTGCTGGTTGGTGGATCAACTCGTATCCCCAAGGTCCAGAAGCTACTCCAGGACTTCTTCAACGGCAAGGAGCTGAACAAGTCCATCAACCCTGACGAGGCAGTGGCGTATGGAGCGGCTGTCCAGGCGGCCATCCTGAGCGGAGACAAGAGCCAGGAAGTGCAGGACCTCCTCCTCCTGGACGTCATCCCCCTCTCACTGGGTCTGGAGACCGCCGGTGGTGTCATGACAACCCTTCTGAAGCGCAACTCCACCATTCCCAAGAAGGAGACACAGACCTTCACCACCTACTCCGACAACCAGACCGGCGTGCTGATCCAAGTGTACGAAGGGGAGAGGGCCATGACCAAAGACAACAACCTGTTGGGAAAGTTTGAGCTGACCCACATCCCTCCAGCCCCTCGTGGTGTGCCTCAAATAGAAGTGACCTTCGACATAGACAGGAACGGCATCCTGAACGTGAGTGCAGTGGAGAAGAGCACAGGGAAGGAGAACAAGATCACCATCACCAACGACAAGGGAAGGTTGAGCGCTGACGACATAGAGCGCATGGTGAAGGAGGCAGAGAAGTACAAGACCCAAGACGAGGAGCACAGGGCCAAGATAGCTGCCAAGAACCAGCTGGAGAGCTACGCATTCCAATTGAAGAGCACCATGGAGGAGGATAGCGTGAAGAGCAAGTTGAGTGAGGAGGACAGGAAGAAGGTGTTGGACAAAGTGAGTGAGGTGAGCAGCTGGCTGGACAGGAACCAGACGGCAGAGAAGGGAGAGTTTGAGGACAAGCAGAAGGAACTGGAGAAGGTGTGCATGCCAATCATGACCAAGCTGTACCAGGCAGGAGGGATGCCCAATGGAGCAGGGGGTATGCAAGGAAGTCCTCATGGAGGGGATGGAGCTGGTGGCAAGAAGAGCCAAGGTCCTACCATTGAGGAGGTGGACTGAATGGCCATGGGCAATGAACAATTTGAAGAGATGTGCTTTCTGTGTGCTTTCTGTGATTGAATTATGTTTTTGTGAATTTTGCACACTGTAAATTTTTTATTTTTTTATTATTATTATTTTATTTTTATTTTATTAGAATTATATAGAATACAGAGAATAAAAGCACTATTACACACAAAAAACACCTATAGATGTTCTAAACTACATAGCTTCTACCTAGAATGGATCTAGCCACTGAACGCACCAGGGACATATTAAGGCGGCTGTAGATGGTGTGGAGGGCCCAAGACTTTGAAGTTCCTTGGTGCATCCCGAGTGCAGAAGCGAGGCGGGAAAAGACACCCTGAGCTTCCATGCCCCAGTTACCAAAGGTCTCCACTGCTAGGGGGATGCAGGCCCAGCCCAGCTCCTGGCACTTAGCATCATTTGCAGTGTGTTTCCTGCATTCTTATTATTATTATTATTCAATTATCAATGTTACAAGAGAATACATGAAAGGAATAAATGCACATACAGAACTACATTATTATATAAACTAACATATATGGCTAACAACAACACAACCTAACATATACAATGTACTGGCACACTAACACACTCGATCACTCGCACACAGAACTAAAAGTCATCTAAACCATCAAAGGAACTTAATGTTCCCAAGACGGAGGTAGAATTTCCTCTCTGGATTGCCACAGAAAGACGCTGGTAAATTTTAATTTTGTATGTGCCATTTACTTGCAATTGGCTTTAAATGACTTCATTTAAGGCATCTGACATATTTTCACTGTGACATAATCACTATATGCTGTCATTGTTATTATATGAATGTGTTATCGCATATATCGTTGCCACGATATTGAAATGATCATTGCCATTGACGAGTGCTATTGAAATGTATGTTAATAATTCAGGCCGCTGTAACACCATTAAGTACAGACCAATGTACATAAAGTGCAATTTTAATTTTAAAAACATGCCGGCTCTATTCTGTATGCCAATCAGATGCAGATCCAACCTAATTCTTTGCATTGAGATCCATTGGCGTGTAGCTTTCGGGCCTTTGTAGGAAGGGCTGCCGCACCAGCCTGGTGACATGACTCCCCCAAAGATGGTAGGGCAGAGAGGCAATACATGTAGCAGTGATATCCTGAACAGCTGGCTTGTCTCTTTGCCAACCCGTGATTAGCACTGCTCTGTATGGCTGTGCCCTTCTACACACTGAAACTTATGATCATGAGTATGAATACATAGTTTGACAAACACATTGCCAGGTGGTTGTGGCATATGGCAACATCTTCCCCATGCCTGCAGGTCACTGCATGGTGGCTGAGGGGATTGAGGGTATTGTCAGGGCAGAATTGGCACACAGTCCTGCCAGATGTGTCCCACTCCAGCCACCACCTTGTACTCCTTGGGCTCAAGGTGTAAGCCCAAGCCAATGGATATAGGATCATTGGTCGGTCACATGAGGGGGCAGACTGGCAAAAGAAAAGTAATGTTCGTATTGTAATGTATCAGTGGCTAATAATTAATTCAGTGTTTAATAACTTTATGATGGATAGTCCAATTTAGGATGCGTAAGGACAAATTTGATAGAAGCTCTTTAGGAGTTCACGAAAAATGAAAAAATTACTTCAAAAAATGTCTGGAAGGGTGATTTTGCTGGACACTGTCCCATATCATTACTATTAGAAAGCAAATTTTGAAGCAAACTGACGATTCTTTAGTAGAGAGTCTTACAAAACACGAAGCTAGTGAATTACCAGTCTATCATCTACCAGCTGTTCTCAGTGTACTCCATCGTGGCATCCCTGCTCTTCAGGCAAGCTGAAGCCAAGAACAAGCAACAGACTCTTCGCTTGGATGCAGTGAAGGAGAACCTGCTGGTTTAGTGTGTCATGAATACTCCATTTCGGACCAGACAACAACCCTCTGCCAACGCACAGATTGGGGCTTCAACTGGAGCATCTGCAACACACTCCGAAGCTACAAGTGGCAGTCATCACCATGCCGAGCACGCAACCCACACACCATCAGACGAGGAGGTGTGCCAGAGGTTCAACCTTGGACAGTGTGTCAAGAGAACAGAATGTGCCTTCTCCCACTTGTATATGCTGGGTCACAGGCTGCGGTGTGGAGCACCCCGCCAAGGCCTGCCCCCGTGCCTCTCCTGGGACTAGGTGAGCTCCAGCAAGCTCACATGCCACTACAATGTGAGCTCAGCCTTCGAGCGATAACTGAAGGATCATCCCGACAAAGCGTGCGTCTCCTGGCTGCTCAATGGTATCAACAATGGTGTGTCACCGGCTAACAATGGACCTCACTTTTTTTTCACTGCACGCAACCTCAGGTCCACCTCTGCATTACCACAACCAGAGATTATTGAGGTGGACCTGGGTGCATCCTAAGCCCATTTTCCCAACGCCCCCTGGAGCACCTCACCACACCCCCCACACCTGGGCTTGGAGCAGTTCCAAAGAAAAATGGCAAAAATGATTTTATTGCTAAGGAAGATTTTGCTGTCCATTACTCAACAACTGACAATGCGGTGGGGCTCCTTAGCAGATTTTAAAAAGAAGCCATGATGGCCAAGGTTGACCTTACATTCAGAATGGTTTCAATCCAGGCCTCTGAATGTGGTGAGAGCAGTACTACATTGACACCTGCCTCCCCTTTGGTCTTCGCTCGGCCCCCAGCATCTTCAAAAACTTTGCTAGCAGGACGCCTGCTCCTACGTTGCCTTATCCACCTCTCTACCACAGTGAGGAGGCTCCACCACCATATCCATCTTAATTCTGAAGCCAGAGCTGACATACGATAGTACATGTAGAACAGCTTCCTACCATCTTTCTATGTTCATCTCCCCCAAATCGGAACTATGCAGAGTCCATCCAGTTGTACACGGATACCTCCAGCTCCTGTGGTTTTTAGACCTACTTGGATGGGGCCTGGTTAGGAGGTAACCGGCAGCCACACCAGCAACTACCCAAACAGTTCGTACAGTGGCAGGAACTATTTGCCATAGTGGCAGCGGCCCGCACTTTGGGCTAACTCCTGGCAGGACGGCACATCAGATTCAACCGTGACAATCTGCCCATTGTCCAGGCATGGACAAACCAGTTCTCAAAGAACCCAGGAGTAATGGAACATCTTAAGTACTCATTGCGGGCAAACAGCTTCACAGTTTTCCTGGTGCACCTCCAAGGCAGACAGAATTCAACCAGATATCACGTTTCATTTCCCTTGCCCCCCCCCCCCCCCCCAGGCAAAGCAGCTCCCCACACGAGAGCCTCAAGAGCTGGCAGAGCTCTAGAAGGTCACCTGAGACATCTCCACAGAGCTTTGGCCCCTCCAACGTCTACCACCTACAGGGCAGGGATCAGGAAGCACTACGCCTTCTGTCACAAATTTAACCTGACCACTCTGCCAGTAACCAACCACTCCATCTACCTTTTTGCTGCATATCTAAACACCATCCTGGTGTACTTGGCAACTGTCACCCACCTCCACCTTGCTCATGGGTTTAGCAGTCCAGACCACAGCAACCCAACATTGAACCTAGCCATCAATGGCATGCAATGCTCTCAGTGCCCAGTACATCTCAGGCCCAACAGACTGCCTCTCACAGTTGAGATGTCTTGAGACACTAGAGACTGATCCCCTGAGAAGGCGCGACAGAGAGCAGCCCTCACATTAGGTTTCTTTGGGTTCCTGAGGGTCAGCAAATACACCTTGGCTACCAGAGGCTGATTCAACCCCACACCCCATGAGAAGCGATATCACCTGGGTCAAGAATGGTGTTCAGTTACTCATCAATAAGTCAATGACCAACCAAATTGGACGAGGTGCTATCATATCCACGGTCTACACTCACTAGGCATGCATCTTGCCCAGTCAGAAGTATAGAGTACGGTGCCACAGGCGCCAAGTACGGCCTTGTTCAAGGTAAGATGGCGTTTATTAAGGAGAGGGGGAGTTAGTGAGTTTCAATGAAGAGTGTCGGGAGGGAGGGAGGGACGGGTGCAATTTGAGAGTGGACTCGGAGAGGGGGTAAAAAGTTAAAGGGTGTAGTGCGCCTTCGGCCACCCCTACCCTGCCCTAAGCCCTCTAGCACTCACAGTCCTCCGGACTGTTTCCTTTATTGCGCTGCGCTGCAAGCCTACTGTGAGCATGGCAGCACCAACAGCACCTCCGTTTCATTTTCACACTGGTTGCCCACCCACCTCAAGAGCAATGAGAGCTATCCTGCAAGACCTACTGATCAGGATACCTCTAAGTATAACACTCACAGCAGCCTCAGGATCAGAGCAGTGACAACAGCAGCACAACCAGGACTCTCCACCATCCAGCGGCTGGGGAGGTGGAGTAGTATCACCAACACCACCTATACCCGGTGCCCACTGACAAGTCCTTGCTATGGTAGCATCAGCACAATGACCACCCCCCTGTACACACACACACACACACACACACGCATGCACGCACGCACGCACACACACACACACACACATACACACACACACACACACACACACACACACACACGCACACACACGCACACACACACACACACACTCACCCAGCTGTATTCTCATTTTTACTACCACTTGGAACCAATCATCCAAGAATCAATCCATTTGGGGATTTCGGTTTCACTTGGGTGGCATCCTTTGGATTTCTACCCTGACCTAGCCACCTTAGCATGACAGTAGCGGATCCAGAGGGGGGGGGGGGGGGGGGGGGGGGGGGGGGGGGGGGGGGGCTAAAATCATATTCACAATTCATTTTCACCATATATAGTACTGACAATGCCTTGTATGGTGATGAATATTGTTTCAGCCCCCCCCCCCCCCCTCTGGATCCGCTACTGCATGACCAGCGTCATGGGGTGGCAAACTGGTGACCCAATGCATGGTAACCATGTAAACCCTTGGTCCCAGTCAGGCTCACTGGCAGAAGGGGTCATGCAGCACGCCTGACTGGCTGACTGTCACCTGCCCCCGTAAGGGCAAGCAATTGAAATTATATTAGAGCAAAAACGTTGATACAATATTTACAGTTTTAAGTTACACAATGTTACTAAACAAAAAACAATACACTGGAACGGAGAAGGTGAGGAGACTAACATCCAATAATGTTACGATTTATTTTGGGCCAATAATGATGTCATCCTGACCCTGTACTGCCTCAATATTGGTAGTTTTTGGCTGTGTACTGCAAAGCGAGACGACGTGACAAGAGCGTGAGAAGATAAAAAAGCGAAGAGAATGTCTAAATCGCGAGCTCCAGCAATCGGTATTGACCTCGGAACCACTTACTCTTGCGTGGGTGTCTTCCAACACGGCAACGTCGAAATAATCGCCAACGACCAGTGCAACCGTACCACCCCCAGCTACGTCGCCTTCACCGACACCGAACGTCTCATCGGAGATGCCGCCAAGAACCAGGTGGCCATGAACCCCAACAACACGGTGTTTGACGCCAAGCGGATGATCGGAAGGCGCTTCGACGACCCCACCATCCAAGCGGACATGAAGCACTGGCCCTTCACCGTCATCAACGAAGGGGGCCGACCCAAGATCCAGGTGGAGTACACGTGCGAGACGAAGAACTTCTTTCCCGAGGAGATCTCTTCCATGGTGCTGACCAAGATGAAGGAGACGGCGGAGGCCTATCTTGGCACGACGGTAACGGACGCCGTGATCACGGTACCCGCGTACTTCAACGACTCGCAGCGACAGGCCACAAAGGACGCCGGAGTTATAGCGGGACTGAACGTTCTACAGATCATCAACGAGCCCACCGCTGCCGCCATCGCGTACGGACTTGACAAGGAACTGAAGGCCGAACAGAACATCCTCATCTTTGACCTCGGAGGGGGAACTTTCGACGTCTCAGTCCTGACCATAGAGGAGGGCATCTTTGAGGTGAAGTCAATGGCAGGTGATACCCACCTTGGAGGAGAGGACTTTGACAACAGGATGGTGAACCATTTCATCCAGGAATTCAAGAAGAAGCACAAGAAGGACATGTCTGCCAACAAGAAGGCTGTTAGACGTCTGCGTACAGCCTGTGAGAGAGCAAAGAGAACCCTCTCGTCCAGTGCCCAGGCCAGCATCGAGATCTACTCCCTCTTTGAAGATATCGACTTCTACACCACCATCACTAGGGCCTGCTTTGAGGAGCTGAACGCTGACCTGTTCAGAGGCACACTGGAGCCAGTGGAGAAAGCCCTTCGTGATGCCAAGTTTGACAAGTCCCAGATCCACGAGGTGGTGCTGGTTGGTGGATCAACTCGTATCCCCAAGGTCCAGAAGCTACTCCAGGACTTCTTCAACGGCAAGGAGCTGAACAAGTCCATCAACCCCGACGAGGCAGTGGCATATGGAGCGGCTGTCCAGGCAGCCATCTTGAGTGGATCCATACTTAATTGAGCCACCCTAGTCTCAAACAGAAGTAGCATTTTCCATATTTTATCTACCCCAAGAAATATACAAAATCTATGTACATGTATATAATCTTAAGTTATTCGGTTTATGAAATATAACTGTGTGAATAATTTGGGGTTTGGACCACATGGAGGAGCATTGCTTTAACCTTGTTATGGCTATGCTAGGGAATCATACATGTACTGAAGGGTACAGTGTGGGCGTACTCATTAGTAATGCAATTTGTTACATAAGTCACCAGGTATTATTATTATCATGAATATCGGAACCTACGCGAGTAGGTTCCATATAGGAATCCTGCAGTATCATGAATGTCATTAAAAAAACGTCACTCGCGTCTAGCGGGACAGCCAAGAGTCGGGTCACTTCGCTTTTAGTGGCAATCGAGCAATATCAAAAAGGAGAACAGTTCTGCGTTATACATATGTCATAAGACGGTGTACTTTTAGAGAACAAAAATACTCGTCCCCATCGTCCGTACCCAGTCCCACCTAAAATTTCTCCTCCGTCGTCGTCTTCTTCTTCTTCTTCCTTCCGGAGAGTATAACTCACGACAGGAACGTTTGTAAAGCACGCCAAGTGTACCAATCGCTTCAGGATGCGTCCGCATGTTATCTTCAGGTATCTGTTAGACGCCTAACCGATCGGGCAATTGGCTGAAGCTAGTAGTACCTTATTTGGTGTTGATCTACAAATAGCACATTACATCAGCTATCACAATGTTCATGACGCATCAGTATAATATAACCAGCGTTATCAAATTCGATGGTTTTACCATATAATCTCATGAGGACAATTCTGATTCCACTCGAGCATCTAAAAGTGGAAAGATCCAGATGCTGCCAGATCTGCCAAACGTGCGTATGTCAAGCGCGGTACCGAAAGGAAGAACAAAACGACCACCCAAAGGTACGTTTATACGGCATCGATAAATGTTGGATCGATAAATTATAAGCATGCATATGGTATATCGCTAAAATGGAAGGAATAGTTTAGTTACAGCGGTAGAGATACTGCGTCTCTCCGTTTTACAGTAATATGCGCTGTTTGAAATGTGTGTATAACGCCAAAGTTGCTTGCGTCAGTTTGGTCATGTATTGTGGTGCATGGTTTATCTGATTATAGCGTGAGATTGAAAGGAAAGGATCGGAAGAGGTAGCGGCAATGAACAAGGGGGTGGTAAGAAAGGCAGAAACCAGGCTAAACAGGGAGGATCGAAGAGGTACAGAGGGAGCAGAGTGTTCTAGGTGTGGTACATTCCACAGCCCAAGACAGTGTCCAGCGTATGGACAGCGTTGCGCCAAGTGTCATCAACTCAACCATTTTGCCAGAAAATGCCGTACTAAGGAGAGCACACATTTGGTGACCACTGAACAAGAAGACATTCTCTCAGTGACGGTTCGTAAAGTCGGGAAGAAGCTTATAGGAACACTTCAGTTTGCAGTGAAAAAAGGCAGAGTAGCATTGCAGTGCCAGCTTGATACTGCAGCAACATGCAATGTGTTATCGCTGAAGGATCACCGGACACTGGGAGAACCACCACTGGAAAGGAGTGCCACAACATTGACAATGTATGATGGTTCTGTTCAGCGGTCATTGGGGCGGTGTTTTCTGCAGGTGCTGGATCCAGAAGAACGGACAAAGATGCTCCTTTTTGAAGTTTTGAAGAGCGAGCACCATTCTTTGTTGTCCCTGGATACTTGTTTGACCTTGAAGCTTTTGACGTACAAACTAGAGGAGGTGTCGGTTGTGAACAGTGGCTGCAAAATCACTAAGCCACAGATCTTATCACAGTTTGCAGACCTGTTCACAGGTTTAGGGTGTTTATCTGGCGAATACGACTTTGACTTGGATGAAAAGGTGCTACCAGTTCAAAACAGGCCACGCAAGATCCCGCATACCATGAGGGCAGCAGTGGAGAGCAAGCTGGTGCAACTAGAGCAAGCTGGAGTGATAGCTTCAGTGGATCAGCCAACTGACTGGATCAGCAACATTACAACAGTTTGGAAACCGGACAAGAAGCAAGTCAGAATTTGCCTGGACCCGAGAGACCTGAACAAGGCTATTCGCAGGAACCATTTCAACATGCCGACCATTGACGATGTTTTGCCAAATTTGAAAGAGGCAAAGCTGTTCAGTCTTCTGGATGCAAAGGACGGGTTCTTACAAATAAAACTGTCTGAAAGAAGCAGTTTTCTGACTACATTCTGGGGTCCACAGGGTCGCTACAGATGGCTGAGGCTTCCGTTTGGTGTGTCTTCTGCGCCTGAGGAGTTTCAGCGGCGTCTGCAGCAGGCTTTACATGGCTTAACAGGAGTGGCAGTTGTTGCTGACGACATTCTAGTCAGTGGCGGATCCAGGGGGGGGTCTAGGGGGTCTAAAGACCCCCCCCTCGCTCCGATTGAACTATGAATAATTAACAAAGTATGAATAATTAAAGCAATGTAAATTAATTTTAAAAGCAATTAATTGACACACGTTCCAATATTATGAAGCGTTCGAAGAGCACGATTCCGTTGCAAGGTGGCGAAAAGCGTAAAGCGAGGAAAAAAGAAGGCAATTTAACTGATTATTTTAGTTTGGATCGGTAAGTATCTCTCTGCACCATGCTTGCTTCTATAACCTGTTAATCATACATGCATGTAACTATTTACGCTATACTTGGAATGGACCACCATGCCATCAGCTGAAAAAGCGCATGAGTTGGACACTCCAGAGAAGGTTCTAAAGCATACTGATAAGGATTTCTTTCCCAACATTCATGCTCTCCTTTTCATCATAACTACACTACCTGTGACAAGTTGTGAGTGTGAGAGATCCATCAGCCTTCTAAGACAGCTTAAAACTGCATTACGAAGCACTATGAAGGAAGACAGATTAAATAGTCTAGCTCTCCTCAAGTGCCACAGGGAAATCAATATCGACCCCGAAGAGGTAGTGGAAGAGTTTTCACATCGCCACCCTCGAAGAATGCTATTGACGAATCCTTTTGCTGATTAGTGCATACATGTATAACAGTATACCTGACTGTGAACTTGTCTTTGCTGAATGTTAGTTTTCTGTTAACAATTCATATTGGAATTTGTATGCATTAAACTGTAACATGTATTTCTGTCTTCTAAGTAAATGTAAATAATGTGCATTGTGATGAAAATTACATGTAACTGGTTGTGATATGATTGTATTGTGGGATCATGCATGTATGGTCTCATAATGAGTGTTGTGTGCATGTAGTAAGGAACTATATTTGTTGCACATGTTTGTGAAGAATTTTGAGCTTGATATAATAAAAAGGCGTTGGTTTCTGGGGCTCTGCCCCCTTGTGAATATAATTATTAGACCCCCCCCTTCCAAATTCCTGTATCCGCCCCTGCTAGTGTATGGTGTTGGGAAAGCAATGGAGGAAGCCAGACTCAATCACGATGCAAATCTATTGCAACTGCTGGACAGAGCTAGAGAACAGCATCTGAAACTAAACAAGGATAAGATGCGCCTACATTTGACAGAAGTGCTCTACATTGGTCATGTCATTTCCACAAAAGGAATTCAGCCTGACCCCTCGAAGGTAGAGGCAATATGTGGGATGCCGGAGCCGAAAGGACCAGCAGATGTGCGAAGGTATTTGGGAATGTGTAACTACCTTGCCAGGTATATTCCTAAACTGTCAGAAGAGAGCGAACCATTGAGGAAACTGACTGAATCAGATTCCAAGTTCAAATGGGGAGAGAAAGAGAAACAGGCGTTCCTGAAACTGAAGGACTTGATTGCCAAACAACAACTTCTATCCTTCTATGATGTACGAAAACCAGTTGTTCTTCAATGCGATGCCAGTACCGAAGGTTTAGGAGCTACTCTTCTGCAGGAAGGGTGTCCTGTAGCGTCTGTCTCCCGGTCCCTGACAAGAAGTGAACGAAACTACGTGGCTCTGGAGCTGGAATGTTTGGCCATCGTTTTTGCCTGCCAGAAATTTGACCAGTATATTTTTGGGAAACACATTCGGGTAGAAGCAGATCATAAGCCACTAGAAATCATCATAAAGAAATCCATTCTAGCTGCCCCTAGACGTCTACAGCGGATGTTGCTGCAGCTTCAAAGATATTCCCTGGATGTGGTGTACCGGCCAGGTGAACAGCAGGTGGTGGCAGACACGTTGTCCAGAGCACCACTGAGTCAGACAGCTACTGAGTGGAAGCTGGATGAGGTGGTGTTCCAGCTGCAAGACATCAAGGAATCAGAATACATCCCTATCAGTGACCAACGTATTGCAGAGGTGAGAAAAGCAGGACTTCAGGACGAGGAACAGATGGCATTGCGGAAGGTGATCACGTTAGGGTGGCCATCGGTAATATCTCAAGTACCAGAGGTGGTGCGCAGCTATTGGAATTTTCGAGACACTATGACTGTTCAGGATGGTATTGTGTACAAAGCAGGGCAGGTGGTCATTCCGTTGAAGATGAGGCCCGATATACTGCAGCGTTTGCACTCCAGTCCACAGTGAGAAGGGCTCGAGATGTGGTATACTGGCCTGGCATGAGTAAGGACATCGAGATAACAGTGAGTCAGTGTCCAGTGTGTGAAGAAACCTCCCCAGCTTTGCCTAAAGAGAAGCTGCTAGTCCATGAGATTCTGGGAAAGCCCTGGGAAAAGGTCGGCATGGATTTGTTTAGGGTTAAAGGAAAAGATTACTTGATAGTTGTGGACTACCTCACTGATTTCTTCGAGTTGTCAGAGCTGCCAGACCTTTCAGCCTCGTATGTAGTTCAGGCAGCAAAGCAGCAGTTTGCACGCCATGGCATACCAGTCTGGGTGCATTCAGATGGTGGTTCACAGTTTACTGCTCGAGAGTTCTCAGATTTCTCTCAAGCCTGGGGTTTTGAACACACTCTGTCATCTCCGTATAACAGCCAGTCCAATGGCAAGGCGGAATCGGCAGTAAAAATCGCCAAGAAGCTGTGGAGGAGAAGCAAAGATCCATATCTGGCCCTACTAGAGTGGAGGAACACCCCTACCATTGGCATGGGGTCTAGTCCTTGTCAGAGGCTGTTGGCCCGACGGACAAGGGGAGTTGTTCCAATGGCAGAGTACAAACGGGATCCAGTCATTGAACCCCATGTGTTGGAGAAAAAGCACAAGAAGCAGCAGCTGCAAATACTGAGGGCCAATCAAAGGGTACCTCGAGAGAGGACTCTGCCATCCCTTGCTGTTGGACAACCAGTGCTGGCGCAAGATATGCGAGCGTTCAAGACTCAGTGGGACAGAGGTACTTGTGTGGGCCGTTTGTCAAATCGATCCTATATTGTGGACATTGATGACCAGCTGGTTCGGAGAAATCGTAGGTTTCTGAAGCCCTCAGAGAACAAGCCATCATGCTCGGAAGAAGTGTTGGAGGAGAACACAAAAGAGGCTGAGGGTCCTGTAGCCCAAGCAACAGCAGCTGGAGTACCCAATGAACTGCAACAGGACGAAAGCGCTTCAGAAGAGGAACAACGAGAGGAACAACCACCATTGGAGACGGAGGCCAATACTCACCCAGACCCTGCACAGAAATTGGTCCAGAGCGAGATTGGCCCAAATCAATACAAGACACGAAGTGGTCGTATCTCCAGACCCCCAGCACGGTTTCAGGATTTCGTGAAACACTAACTTTGAACATTTTGTGTGTATGCTGTTGATAGATAAAAGGGAGGGGATGTTGTAGGACTGGGCACGGGGGGGCACGTGAGTATTCCTTTTGCATAGTTTTGGGATTAATCTCGTGGACTAAGAAGTCCGTGTGCATCTGCCAAAGGAGTGGTTGTCTTGAGCGTAACACTACACCACACCCTCTTAAATTATACAGTGATACACAATATGCATACATTGCTTTTTTGTTATTGATACTAAATGCAAATTAAATGTGTGCACTTGTGAATCTTTCTCAAGTACAAATAACATCGAGTTGTTAAGCAGGACATGTACAAATCCAGTCTACTAAATTAACATGCATACACAACCAGTGTAAAAAATAACAAGGTTCAATGTACGGTTCTTCCTATATAAAGGTGTGACTCTGAAAAGTTGGGACATTCCGGCTGTGTTGATTATCCTCACATCATCACCTAGATAAGGGATAAAACTAAAGCACACACACACACACACACACACACACACACACACACACACACACACACACACACACACACACACACACACAACACACATTCACACAAACATCATATACACAACATACACCATTCCAACTACCAAATGGTGCACTCCAATAGATCATCATGTATAGCTGGCTTTACCATTGTATTATATTATGCGGTATTCGGTCATTGCGTAATTCAATGTCCATAGAAAATGTATTGACGCATTCAGAAAACTGCAGCGTACTGCAGAACAAAACCAAATATTGACTAGGTACTCTTGGATTTGCAGTACAGTGTGAGGGCTATTTGGTAGTTTTTTTTGCAACTTAGATACTTACATCCAGCCACTTCCAGCAAGCTAAGTTTCCAATTTTATCTCATTTCGTTTTCAATAGTTTCCCAACCAAACGATTTTTTCCTTAGGTATATGAGAGTAGTCGGTGTACTTATTTATCATCATTTTTTCAGAGCTTAGGGCCTTCGAATCGCACTTCCGTTGAATGGTTAGTGAGATATACCCCACATACAAGATGCGTAACACCATCACATATTCTAGGCCTGTTTCTGCTATGTCCCAGTATCACTACACCTCTCTATTGATAATTCCATGCATATTAATAGCCTAAGCACAAACCCAAATCAACTGCTCACATATTTATCACATTTCAGCATACGGTGCAACGCTTCTAGTAATCACGTGCTCCTTAGTTCGTCACGAGTGCATCTTTTCGCGGACTACTTGTGAGGCTCTCGAACTTCCAGGTGAGTTGTGACGATAAAATACAGAATCTAGGGGCATTGTAAAACCATTCAAGCTGGGTCACGTCTCGAGACGCAACGTCTAATGCATATAAAATCGCTGTAGAAATCTATGAATAATTATCAACATCTTGGTTTTTAAGATGCTTTGCGATGGAGTTTCATAGCAGTCAGCTTACAAAACATTGCAGGGTGTGCGGTAGGAGATTGTTGGTAGCAATGAAATCAAAAAGAAGCATTTAAAACTCCCAATCTTTCAAAAAAGAGTTTAAACTAGCATTTGGTATTGATGTGATCATTGATCATGTCGAGATCCACCCACCATCTTGCTGCAAACCATGTATGGAGAGGGTGTTAAACACTTTGAGGCAGAAAAAGCTAGTACCATTCAGATGGTTGTGTCCTACAAGTGGAAGTCAATACGTGTGAAGTGAATCTGAATTTAATTGCATGATCACATTAAGGTTTGCCAGCATGTTGAGGTGCTGGTGAAAGGTGGCATGAAGAAAAAATGTGACAAAACATACAGCTATGTAAACATCAATCACTACAGTCATTAGTTGCACATATTGACACTGCGCCAACAATTTCAATGAAATTATTAACTATCTAAAGTGTCTACTATGCTTTGTATTCTGCACAGACCTGTAGAGCTACCATGCCGAAGTCTTGTCTATGCAGAATGCATCATAACATGCCTGACATTGTCAGCTAAGAACACATGTCCCTGTTGTTATGACAACTCACCTTTAACTGCTTCCAGCATAAATGCAGCTCCTGACATCTTCTTGTCCCTCCTAAGTGATGTACTGCCTCAATGCGATTCATGTAAAACAGATCAAACATTTCAGCAGGAGGGTACCTCTCACATGTTTGCAACACTTTATCTCCTCCATGTGAAATGGATACTGAGGTACAAGTCGGCATCTGTAATTAAAAGAATGCTGTCTGAAAGCCCAGAGCCAAATGTTTTGCAGATTCCAACTAGAGTAAATCCAATCTTAATATTTTGAAGTCTTCAGGAACTGTCAGAACAAGCACAACTGAAGCGCAGCAAGCAGTAAGTTGTAAAGTATTTGAAAAGGTCACCAAAGAAGGCTTTAAATTAACGATGGTCCATTTGTGAAAAGTCTTGATGTCGCACATCAGAACATTGGAGGGGAGGCGCAGCAATACTTTGGGGGCAACCTGTCATGGCAAAAAAGTGGTCCTACCTAAGTGGTCCGGCGGACCACTTTTGGTTGCCAAAATTGGTCCGGCAGGACCACATTTGGACTCCAAAATTGGTCTACCCCTGACCATATTTGTCCGCCAAAAATCGTCCTGCCTTACCAAAATTGGTCCACTATACAGATCATAGTTAACTATACACGCAATCTCTGTCAGTCCTAGCTTTTTTTTCTTCAGCTGGAGGACAATGTGTCTGGCTTGCTATTTGCAATATTATAATTGTAAGTTTAGTTCAAGGCGCCACATGTAATAAAGGGAGAGTGATGAATTATATAAATTATAAATGCATTGTGCAGTGAATGCATACATGATACATATACAATCAAAACACATGCTGCATGTGATGCAATAAATGGTGAATTTGCAATGCTTATATCAGTGTTGAGCAGCTGTTGTCAATTTGTGATAATGCCTAGTGTAACTCTATAGATTTGATTCCTTTTGATTCCATTAATTGTTCCATATATGCTGGAGGATGAATGCCTTGAATTATAATGATTCACTACAATAGTGTTGTATAACTCTAACTGCATGCCTAGAAGAATAGCGGAAGTTCTTTTTATGACTTCCCCATGCTGCATACATCAAATAACTGAAGGAAGGGGGATGAGGAACATGTGAGGAGTGTTGCTGTTTCCTCCATTATAAAGAGGATGTTGGTACACATCCAACACCACATGTATAAGATTAACTATTTCCCTGTTTACATGGACATGTATTACTTATTTCCTTATTTGCTTCCTCAGGCTGTGCATATTGCTGCAACCATATGTAGGGAAGGGATGTATGGTAGGTCATATGTACACATCACATGTAAAGTATTCACGCGTCATGGTAAAGTTTATGCACCATATACTAGTGTGATTTATCAAACAAGTTCTGACATCTCATTCTAATAAGAGTCCACTGACATGTTCTGTCCCCCACAACTCCCCTAAGGAATTAGGTGCTTGTTCAATTCATTTTAAAGCTCTGTGCCATTTGTCCGTTGTAATAAACCCATGCATTATCATAAAAATCCTGTAAGAGTGCATCAGATTATCTGTGTGCATGGCATTGTACTTAATACAAACTTAAGCACTTATACACCTGTATTGCACTGTTTATAATTTACAATACCTTGAAGAGTGCATTGGCAACTTCAATTACAGGTTTATTTAGAGAAGTAGACACACACAGACAGGATGTTGATTTCCTGACTTAATTAGACTTCACAAGTGACCCCAGTATGAAGGTGTTTCCAGTTCGCATGCTGGCAGATGTCACATTTGGAAACCTGTAGTTGAATTAATTAAGGTAGTCTACATTCTATGGATAAAAATCTAAGTTGCATGTCTCACAGTGTCATTCACATATTTGTCCGTTCCAATGATCCTGCTCAAAGTTCGCTTCACTCCCATGTGCCCGGACAACATTCATGCAGAATATATATATACGATGCTACTCTAACTTCCTTAATTCCAACAAATATTATTTCCATTGTCTATAATAAAGCATTACCCATGACTTGCGGATGACACACAATTGTGTGCATTAACCAAATTGAAATGAACAAGCCTTGCTCTTCTTCTTCTTAAAGTACCTTTCACAACAAATTTCTGAGCCTTTTCTTTGTATGCATCGCTTGCGTGCTACGCTTGCACCCACAGGGTACACATTTCTTACCAAGTACTCATATGCTTCTACTATGTTCCCATTTTTGGCATTTCCCTCTTCACTTGAATCAGCAATTTTCACAGAGAATAAGATTAATCTCCACGTGTTCAAGGTGTTTATGTGCCCGGCCAGTTTTGGACCAATTTTGATGACCAAAAGTGGTCCGGCAGGACCAGTTAATCCACAAGACTTGAAGGTCAGACAATTGTACATATACTTTATTAAGATCAAACTAATGGTTATCCTTATATAGCCTATTTTCCTGAAAGTCTTGTGGTTGTCTATAAAAAATGTGGCCCAGCCATATCCTGTTCTTCTCATGGATGCTCAGCTGGATGCAGACAAATTTGAAGTGGCATTTGCTCGACTTGGAGCATGCCACTCCATCTATGACCAACGTTCTGTAACAGATGAGAAATGTGGAGAGTTACATGTAGGTAATAGCAACATGATGTCACAGTGGGTGAGTATTAATTATGCGATATTTTTCCACATAAAACTATAGTTTTCTTTCTGAACCAATGAAAATATCTCACCCGAAATTAGAGCACACAGTTGAGTGGGTGAGAAGATACATCTTTGGATTCGGCATGCTGGGTGAGCAAGGTATCGTTTCAACGCACTTACCAACACCTACAGTTCAATCAGAAACAAATTAAAGAAAAGAGGCTACGGTGCATCGTCCAAGAGTACCTCATAAGCATTGCTCCTGACTCAATGCATATGTATGCTTAGCCACCCACAAAGAGAGCAAAACGTACGCCAAAACACACCTGTTCATAGTATAGTGGATTGATAATTCACGTACACAAAACACGTGCGTTCCCAATATGGGCGAACGTACGAAAGGAGCGCGGCAGATAGAAAGGGGCGCGGCAGATAGAAATGGGGGCGGGTTTAATGATTTATTTTAATTTGTTACTGCCCGATTTAAAACTTTTGACCGGCTTTTAAAGCCGGTCAATTAATTTTATCACTTTTTAGAATTTCTGCGTGTGAGCGTTTCGTTGGGCGGAGGGGACAATATTCAGGGCCGCAGCCAGGACGTCTGGCGGGGAAGTATATTGATTGATAGCACTGCGGAACTGAAGGGGGGAAGGTGGAGGGGGAGGGTGTGTGCTAAACTTTCTAGCTCGATGCAAAAAGCGGGCGAGGCTTATAGGGCCTGACACCAACAAAAAAAATACCGGGACGGCCAAGCATCGGTTGGGGTGTGGGGAACAATATCTGTGGAAGGGGGACGTATCTGCTAGCGGATTATCAGATTATGTCCGACGGGACAAAATCTGCGGGCGGACAGAATCTGCTCCGACAGCGGCATAGGTATTGTTGGTACAGTTAATATCACTCCCTAAGCCAATTTGCATTGTATAGCTCATTTGTATCAGATATATGTACATAAACAACAAATGTTCTGAATCCGGTCGACCCGCTTTAAAGCGGGTCAGTTTTGCAAATGGGTTGTAATTTGTAAATCCGGTTGACGGGCTTGAAAGCGGGTCTGGTTTTAAATTGGGCCGTAACATATTCACAACTATCAATGCATATTGCCTAATTTCCTGCTATGAACAATATTTTCAAGGCTGGGAGGGGTGGGGGTGGGGGGTTTAACCCCTAACCCCCCCCCCCCCTCCCCCCACCCCAAAGATCCGCCGGCTACTGCCTATTCCACTTGACAATGTTTGCACGTTACTTTTGACGCATACAAGTCGCGCCTCAGAAACAGAGTAACATTAAACGAAAGCTCGAACTATGACAATACCGTTGTGAAAGTCGTTTTTCAACTGGAAGCCCGCACGTCTACTAACTAGTTTTGAAAACCTACCTCGGCGTAAGTAGCCGCTTTTGAACGACACTTCTCCAGACCTAAACCATCTTTGATGCCGAAACATACCTCTGCCTTCAGTAGAGCACAGGTTCATCTTCAACAATACTTCGTCTAAAGGGTCATCACGTGTTCAATTCAGTAACTGTACAACGAATTCTAACGGGTACAAATCCGTTGCTAGATGAGGTAATTGCCATTTCGGGCGTAGGACTTTTTGGTCCCTCAATTCAATGGCTGTGGATTTTCCGCACGGTAGTTTATAATAATTTAATAATCATGATTATTCAGATTTCAGTTTAATAATTTTATCGATTGACCTAATTTGTGAAAGTGGGGTGTCGGGTTTCGCGCATAACATTTGAACGGAGCAACGGACCAGCATGGCTCAACACATTTCATGGAGGGCATGCAGTGATCCAACCTTCCGTGTGAGTTTAAACATAACGTGGCTTCGAAGCTTTGTTTAAAATATAGCCATTCGTCCCATAAGACAAATATTAGTCCTAACAAGAAGTATTCGTGGCGTCTTATCTTTAGATCAATTTCGGAAGCTTTGTAACTTATAACAAACGCTGACTTTTTGTTTACTTACGTGTGTCTTATACCATCATAGCAACCAACACCTTCAGATAGCCCTATGAACGCATAGTTTTCCCGCGCTTTCGTATACCATCTGACAATAATAATTCCATGACGTATTTGTATTGCGCGGGCATGTTATAGAGGTTGCGTAGTAAGGTGTTTCCTGCCGACTCACGCCAATTGGCGTTAAAATCAATTGCAGCTGTATCGTTGATATAGACCATACCCGTTAGGAGACTTGATTGTAGCAAGGTATGTTACAATTTTCAAATTCATTGGATTGCAACGAATTTTTGCATCATTTAAAAGTATTTTAAGAGCAGTTGTGTTCTATGACGGAAGGTTATAGAGTTACGACGTTTCAAAGTTCCAAATTTGCAATTTGCCGCGCCATACATTTCAGTGGACATGCGGAACTTTTTTATGACCGGATTTTGAACGCTATACCGTTTACGGTTAACATATGAAAACGAAATAGGCGTCAACAAAACATGTATGCCATGCAAAACTAAAATGTGCTAATTAACAGACGACTGTTAGTTAAGAACATTAACGATGCATACATGTATATATATACATTACAGAGGAATTCAGCACGACAATAGAAGGGCTCCACTCACAATGTCAGCTCAAAGTTTCGTATTTGGTCAGTTCGAAGTCTTCAGCATCATCATACGTTTCATTTTGCTTCCAACTGATTCGCCATGACATATGCCTTGCACCTTTTTAGTTTCTCAAATTTTCCACTATAAACAAAGGACATGAATAATGCACACCGGCTTACACATGCGCAACTAAATCTTTGTGAATTACATCAGTAACAAACTGTACCAAAGTTGTAGACTTCTCCATCATCTTCAGTTTCTTCCACTGTCCAATATCATAATTTAGTACCTCGTTTACTGTTCTTTACAGACAGCAATTATCCATTAAATTTTGTGTTCATTCCAGGTGACGTGTTCCTAGTTCCCATGATTAAGATGTGCACAATAACATTGCGTGACCTAATACAGAAACCAAAATTCTTTCTAACTGCAACATCAAATGTCTTTAGAGAGAAGCTAAGTGAAGTGGATGAGATTCTACTGTGTTTACAAGCACAATTATCAAGTGATGAGGAATCACAATTTCATGAAGTTATGAGCTTGGGTGTAAGATGCACACTTGAAGTTCTTGAGCATCAGCTGGAGCCATACTTGCATGGTTCTCTCAATAATCCATCAAAAGAATTCTAGTAAGAAGTCAAGCCGCTCCATTGCATAATATGCTATCTGAACAGAACCTTGGTCTTGTTGATTACCATGTTCATCATGCACCTAATGCTAATATAGGCTTCATTGATGGGAAGGCGAATGTATAAACAAATCAAACACTAGCCTGGCTTCAGGGCAAACTGATAATAACTCATATTGCTTGCAATAAAGAGAGCAAGATTTACATGGCAGCAAAGAAACACCAATGATGAACTGAGAATACAAATTCAACATTATAGACTTCAAGAAGAACAAAGTAAGAGATAAAGTTTCAAGAGGCAAAACTGGCTAACAAATGTAAAATAGAAACAAATCTCAACAGATTTGATTTGATTTGATTTGATTGATTGGATAGATATAAACACACGTACATATGCAAAAAGGCAAGTAGTGGCACGATGTGTACGTGCACTTTCAAACTGCCTAAACATGGGAGGGATATAACATACAAAAGGGTTTAAGGCCAGGACTGTTATAAAAATAGTTGTTGTAAACCCTTCATGGTTTTCAGATAAATTCATAGCGCAGAGGTTCACTATTATCTTCATCCAAGAACCAGTGATGAATTCTCCAATCAATCCTAGTACTCTTAGCTGAAGTATTGTGTTAATCATTAATCAAGAAATTATCTCTTATTAAAAGCTAGACTTTTAACTGTTTTTGCAGTATAACATGCACATATTTTGCAGATAATACAATAATCTCTCTTTGATCTTTAAAAAGCTTCCAGCCAAATAAAATAAAACACTGAATGGATTTCCTACACATCGAATAACAGTCCTGGCTTAATATCTTCACAATGCAAAAAGTGCTTAAAGCCACTTGTGTCTCCTGTGCCCTGTTTAAATCACATCTTGGTTAGCCCATGTATAACATTTGCCACTGCACAATCACTGCCAAATGTGCAATTTGTATCCCATTATCATTATTATCGTATACAATGAATGCAGATTTGATATACCATCCAGTGGATGCACATTACATTTTAACTCTAAAAGTGAGTACTGAAACAGTTCTTCGAGATTCAACCATAAACAGTGATTAACACTATCTCTATCACTCATAGTACATCTGAAAAGGGATATGGCATGTGACTGAATCATGTTAAGCATTCATTCACACTTCGGGCTGTCTTTGCATGATGGTTAACGCAAACCTATAACTTGGTCTGTGGCGAAAATAAATTATTTGGCACAGTCCAAAAATTCTGAAAGTTGCATATTATTTAATAGCGCTCAGAGATCAATACAACGATGCAATGTGCTTATACATAGGACCCGAGTATATCCCCTTAAAAAAGGGCGTATTTTATGTGGCTCGAAGGTTGATTGGATACCACAATGCTACAAAGTAGTGTATAAATCCAATTACTACATCTCCTATCAGAGTATTGATTCCTTTCTATGAAAACCAAATTCTGTTTTTGGACGTGCAACGGCACAAGCCTTTGTTAAGAGTTCATCCGTTTTTCAGGATTTGTTAATACGATAAGCAATGACATAGCTGTGACACATTCAACGGCGAGCTGAAAACGAGGAATTGCGCATAGCCAGATCGTCCTAAAAGTTTCATGGTATATAGAAATTGCTTGCCTGCAAAGTTTTTGACGTTTTTGAGGAGGACCCGTCATTGGAAGAATACAATAACAACGTTGGCTTTTTACTCTAATTAGAAAACAGTACATCCTTAATTTAGATACTGCATACGATGTTGTATACAATACTGCGTGAAAGAGCGCCCAAAGCTCCATGATCCAGGCAAATTTGAATTTTTATCGTCTTTAAGCTTTAATCTCCCATCGTCCTACGCATAGGATTATCGTCCTACGCGTAGGACGCAAGTTAAAATTAATTTTTAGCAAACTCATATGATCTATGAACAACCCAAAATCTCATTGTACTGTAGAAATGGTTATTAATTCAGAAAATATTTTTACTTTCTTTGCAATTCTTCAAAGATTGTCACAAATACAATCGATACTGCATTGCTAAAAGATGCATTTGCGGTACATCGTAAAGCAACTGAAAGTACTATTTGGGAAGATCAGAGCAACATGTTAAAAGAAGGGAGTAGTAAGACAGGTCTTTTGCACTAAGCATATAAAAAAGTACATTGTAGATTTGGAAATTTCTAGCTCCACAAGCTTATGAACGATAGGTATTTGTCAGACGCATATTGCGAGAATAGCCAAGTGAATGGACAAAATCTTGAAAACGTACAGTGTGTTTTCGGTAAAAATGGCAAAAGAGATTAGAGTAAAAACGCTGCCATAGAATGTTTATAGTAGCACACACATCATGCTTCAAAAAACATTCAAAAAAAGTTATATATGTCGTTCTTTTTTCTGAGACAATTAAATTCTCTACATAATGCATTTTTAAGAACCGTATCTGTTTATTAGCATCGTGTAACCAAGGGTGTGATTAAAAAAAATAGACAGACAATTGATAAATTTAGCGACAGACACATCAAACAGCAGTGGAGAAATGGATGCCAAAAAACCTGCCTTTCCATTTTTAATGAATTTTCAAATATTTGTCCTACGTGTAGGACTTGGACCTGGAGTATTAAAGTTAAACTATCGAGAACTACATTTCAAAAATACCTACCTCTCTTAACCTTCGTAAATTCACAATTTTTACTCAGATATTTGGATATGTTACGTGAAAATGATTTGAAAGTACCTCCCTGAGAGATAATGCAATTCATCCAAATATTCAATTGTATGATTCTTTTTTGCCCTCATCCTAGCTTGCAGAAAGGAATACCAATGTCGGGTATAAAAATAATACTCGAGCCCACCAATCTCAGAAAATAACAGAATTTCAATAAGTACTATACAAACCAGTGTCTGAGGAGCGCACGCAAGGATCAATACTACAACGAACTAGGATATACAACGATGACTTGATGATACACACATGATACGGCGGCCTCCTATGGCTGGCTTGTGCCCTCAGTCAAAAGAACAATGCAACGCACAAAGGCCTATTGTTACTTGTACAAACTGCATCACAGAAACAAGTTGACAGAATCTTTATCTTGGGAGTCCGATTTTGATTACAGAAAGATCCAGTAACTCACAACACTGCAGAAGGAATAAATATAATTTGGCTCTGCACTATGTTCGATCATACAAATGGATGTTATTCTGATATCATGGCATCAGGCAATGACTGAATGAGGCATGCATGCGTCATGCGATCGTTACATGATGCATTAATTACATAACATTATACATATTGATATTGATCATATTCCTGCGGTCAAAGGGGTCGGCGGGGCTTATATATGCTTAAAAATCACACAAAATGGAGATTAGACAATATACTTTTAGTCTATCTGTCCGTCTGCGCCCATTTTTGGGCAAATCGAGAAACGTTTGTAAAGTATATTCGTTCCCGACTTATTGTAAATCAAAGAGCAAAATTCTTTAACTATAGTTGAAACTCTTAACGACACTTTGAACAGTCAGCTACAACAACAGATTGCTACTTTTGTAAAGGCTATAACCATAGATAAAAAAGGCTGTCCAAAAAGTAGTATCTCGCACGACGTCTCGTAAAACATTATAAGAGCATCAATGACCAAAGCCGGCGCCATCTTGTGGGCGTGTTGCATCATACCTAGATAGTAATCACATGTTGATGAGCGTTGCTTTAATTTTTACTGCATGTGATGACATTATTACCTGTACAGGTGCATAGGTTTTTTGACACGAAGCATGCCTTCACTAAGTACGCGTTGCTACTGATATACTTTTGTGTGGGTGGCGGTCGTTCCTACTGGTTGCTAGGTACGCGTACCTAGCAACCAATAGGCGCTAGGACGAGTATGTAAATAAGTTACGCGGACGTACGTACGTACGTACGTACGTGGGAAATTATATAGTTTTAGATACACAATGATGAGTCGGCCTGTGTGTGATCGATGTAATCGTGATCACATCGACATGAACGGCACATGCAATATCAGTTTCGTTGGCACTTGCGTATGCATGCTATCCGCTTCACATTCATTTCAACTCATCATTCAGTACATGTACAAATGCAGATGTAAAAATGCATATATGGCTATATACCTAAACTTAGCGTTCATTATACAAATTAAACAAACTATTGCTGCACACTTGGAGCAGTTATGAATTCAGCTGCCATGTACTTGACTCACATGTCAGCTTGAAAAGAGAAGAATACATCCAAATGTCAATTTGTATGACTATAAATGTCCCAGCTATATGTATTGATCAGTTAACTTTTTTTTTTACAGCGATCGCGTGCATAATCCGTGTAAAAATCCATTCCTGTTATTCTCTACGTGCTTGTGCATAGTAATCGTAATTTACAATCGTATTTACCAGCATTAAGTCCTGCAGGAAGGATCTTGTACACTAAGTTGATCAGTTCAGCATTTGCAGCCGTGTGCCAAGGGTCACTAGCATAGACAATTTGACTTCCAGCAAAGCGACGGTAAGATTGCTTAGAAGGGTATACACTCTGTCCCACAGTTAGCTTCATATCAAGTCCATTTACCTCAAGTACAACCTTAGTAAAAACATTAAGAGGTAACGCGTATGATGTTTCAGTGGGGGGATACCACTCGTCGTTAACATAGACGCCTAGCTTAGTTTCACCTGGCCAAAACCAAATAGCAGGGGAACGGCTACCAATTTTACCGTGGTCTATTCCAGTAGTAAAGCGCAGAATATTGGCCCAATTACCAGGAACAACACCAATGGGTTTAATTTCAAAGGAGAGAATGTAATTTCCAGTCACCCCAGTGATTGTGCCAATTTGATTGTTTTTTAACAATGTTGGGTTACTGGGGAGAAGAGGAGCAGGAGTAGGTGGAATATTGGTAGGAGGACAGCCTTCTCGTCGACGCCAAAGTTTGTGTGAGGTGAGTGTGAATGGAGAGTGGGGGAATATATATATATATAAAGTATAATATTAGTCTTCTTCACATCATCACCATGACCTACGTATACTTGCACACATGCATAAACACACACACGCACACACACACACGCACACACACACACGCACACACACACGCACATGCACCCACTGACGCATGCACACGCGCTCACACAAAAATGCACACACACACAACGCACAACACACACACACATGCACACAGAAATGCATACACGCATGCACGCGGGCACACATATGTATGAACAGTGAAATCTCAAGCACGCACTTGGTTTGCTGTAGTATTCCTTCACGCACGAAAGATAAGCTGTATGTGGATGAGAACTGATGATTGCAGTTAACATGCATATGCGCATGCATGTACAGCGGGTAAATGCGTGCATATAATAGCACAAACGATGATATCCATGCAAGCTGAAACTAACCGTTTAGGGCCTCTGGGCATACCCCATTATTGATCTGCTGTATTCCAGAAATTTGGTTGTTGACGTATTCACTAAGCCTATTCGCGGTCACACAGATCGTGGACATTACCAAGTACAAAACGACTTTCCAGTGCAAAATAGCGTACTCCTTCATTTCCAAAGGACCAGTCTGACTCCTGCAACTGTAAATATGCAACTTATTCGGTAGCTATTTATGTGAACGATTACCCGCAAAGTATTCACAAGATTCAGTTCGAATTACCAAGAAAACATCTTTTTGTCGACCCGGTACCTGCGGTCTAGGCGGTACATATGATTACCGTAAATGCATGTAATAAGATCTAGGATACTGACCGACTGAGGCGACGAAACCAGGGAGATAGACCTAACTCGCCCACGCCTCCCACCCCCCGCAACTTTACAGAGCAAAAAATTTATATTCATCACAGATATTGATATCAGGTTTGAGCAACAGACTGATGATATTTGAACTGTTTAAGTATAATTCAAATCTATCGAGTGTAGAGGTACATAAACAGGGTGATCGGAAAGTCGCGCAAAATCTTTGAATTGGCATAACCCCGAAACTGAGCATTGGAAAATGATGCTATTGAAACCAAAATCATGCCAGGGATTAATGTAAATTAGTAGTTACTACTCAGTTTATTTAAATGCTCAGTTCTGGAGTTATACCATTTTGCGCAACTTTTAAATCCCCTGTATCAGTAGTCAGCACGCATGAGCAATGATGAAAATCTCCGCTACATTAAACCACCACTGCCACTCTCACCAGTACATATCCGTGACCTTACATCCCCCCTCCCACCCCATCCTCCCCCTGAAAAACACCTTAATTCCACAACCCTGAATATCAAAAACAGGTATCACCAGTGATTGCATCAGTGATGTGCTATTGATCGAAGTTCACAATCACTGATTGCATCCTGCAGGTTAATTGGTATATGCTCGGTTCTTGAGTTGAAGTATGTCACTGTGTAAAAAGGGTTGTTATACAGTGCGTATGGAGACGTTATACACAATAATTAATATTAAATTGCGTATATAACGTCTTCATACGCACTGTTATACAAACGTATACATATGTTATACGCTGCTAATCAAAGTTTGCACAGCGTATAACAGCCTTTTTTACACAGTGTGTCTGTATGTGCGAGTGTGTGTGTGTGTGTGTGTGTGTGTGTGTGTGTGTGTGCATGCATGTGATCTCGCGGATTGGTAATTAAATTGGGTCACTGGGAGCGTAAAAATACGCCTTCACACATACATCCCACCCCACACGCTTTTAAAAGTCAGTCTGCGTGACCTCCTCTGAACCTGTGGTAGTTGCTTTCTCTTGTGGCCTATCTGCGGTGACGTTAGTTCTTCATTTTTTGAGCTTTCTCTGGTTATCGAATTGCTTCTTTGAAAGAAATAGTATTTTGACGAGGTTAGAACAGTGCCGTAGCATCCAGTCCGGCCAGTCTGGTCATGGCGGGACCGATTTTAGCCCAGCTCACGAGAACGTACAGTGAGTTGGCGTTAAAGACCGTCTAGAGCCAAGTGACATGCGCATGACTTAAAACTGTAGTTTAGATGCTTGTAAGTTTACGATATATAAATTTACCATGACATATATCATGTATGCAGCTTGAATATATATTTGATCATGCATCAGGAGCTTATCGATAGAGGTTTCCGTGTTGCCCCCCACCCTTGCTATTTCAAGGTTTAATAATATGCAGTAGTGTAACTGACAGGGTAAATATCTTTATGCAGCCTGCGTCAACCCCGGTTTTTGCGAAGATTCCTGGTTGATGGTGAGAAAGTCAACCGTGAATTTTGTTCCAAAACTAACTAACCTCGGGGTATTTTTCGCACAGTAAAACCTAGCATAAGCATTTCCACAGTAAAATCCATACAAGTTGATACAACATTTCAACAGTAAACCGAAAACACACAATGTACAACATTTCCAGTAAACCAAGCATAAACCCATACAATATTTCCACAGTAAACCGAGCATCAATACGGAGAACAATAAATAACCCCCCCCCCCCCCCCCCCCCCCCCTTGTAGCAAGTGATTGCGTGTAAGCGACCTTCCCGGGACTTTGTACATATGCATTTGGACTGTGGCCTTTTATCGATGCTACGGCCCTGTTAGAAGCTATATATAGGTCTTATTTTATACTTCATTTCTAGAGGTACCGCATACGTTTCCCCTTAATCGCCCTGACTGGTAATTAGGAGGATAAAATGATATTATAACTATGACCATCGATGCTGTGGAAAACTAGTCTGGGAAATTCCTCAGAGCAAGGACAAAGGAGTGGAGCCAGCGAGGAGATTTTTAAAGCGTTTGAGGTGCTTGTGTGTGAATGAATATATACTACGCTCTGATTTGAATCGGTGACCCGATTTAGCACGTCACACACACACACACATACACACACACACACACACACACACACACACACACACACACACACACACACACACACACACACACACACTCCGACACACACACGGGGCCAATTGATTACATTTCCGTTATGTTATGGGTAACGTAAACCACAATTAAGTACCATAATTCGGCACCTTTCCTGAGGATAGAAATTACCGTATTTACGATGTTTCCTGGACATTATTAGCCGGAATTACTGGTAAGGAAATATGTATTTACGTACGGAAAGATGATCTTTAATATACCATGAAGGAAGGGTTAAAGCTACCAAATTATACTATTCATGCTACTAAATTAGATTGACCACATAGTTTGAAAAATATATATAATTCTGACTCAAAAACAACAAAAACACACAATGACTACAACGTTCGCTTGTGGAAGTATTCAAGAGGAGCGCCATACTTGAGGGAAGCTAAAAGGAAGAAATCGAAATAAATTTCACATCAAGATTACTTGATCCTTACCGTAAGAGTACACAGTTCTGTACATCCCTGCCAGATAATAACCTGTACTGTAAAGAAATGTCATTTCAAACGCATGCAGTACCAAATACACGTACCTTTCTTCTCAAACCTAGCACAATCCAAGTACGAAGACAACAGAGCCACAAGACACAAGTCCACCCTAGAGTCGATATAAGAACACCGATTTGTCTTTGGCCTGTCTGATTTAAGCAACGCGCGCGCGAGCATACACACGCACACACCACTTACTTCGATGAACCCTACACAAGTGGACTACACCATAGCCCTCGGTATCTTTATTCTTTAAAACTGAGCAACGTTTGAACAAGAAGAAGCGCGGGGAAAAATTGAGCACCATTACACGACCATAATGACCACTAACCTTCCGTGATCTCTCTGCTTAGTACCTACAAGATGACGAGACATTTTTACCAGCTGCTTTTTAGAATTCCACCCACTTTTTTTAACCGCCTACACACCCAGGCAATTCCAAAAATGTTTCAAATATGAACTAGCGCACATCAATGTATCATATATGGGCACATGTATGATACACATATGTTATCTGGAACATACATGTAGTAATATATCGGTATCAAATATAGCAACGCATATATGGAGCACATATGAGCCACATATACGTTTCAAATGTAACATATGGAACAAATATGTGAAACATATGACGCCCATATTGGCACTAACAAAATGGCGCCAGTATACGAGTCCACTATAATACAACCTGTTAACAGGGCTATTAGGTTCACAGGGCTCTAGTTTCTACGATGCTCGCGATCGGCTATAGAGACATACTTGCACTTAGCGTGTACATAAGTCCTCCAAATACCTTTAAGTGTTCTTTATAAATGCACCCACGATTCACATTTAATCACGTGATCTTCTTTGACGTCATGAATAATAGTGCAACAAGTACATGTACCAGTGAACAGACTGTTACGTTACACTGAGGCCGTAGCGTTTTATGCCATCTAGCTGCATATTTTTTGCCTCTATATAAGGAGCTTTAAAAGTCGGGCGCGAAAGATGATTTCGCGGGGGGGGGGGGGGGGGGGGGGGGGGGGGAGCTAATCGGACGTCTACAAGCTATCTTCGACTTCTATGTATCTGGCTGTATACAAAGGTCTTTCAATATGAACCTGCCTGTACGGGAGTGGGCGTATCTGTTACACTGGATGTTTTTATTCAAGGCATATAAGCTCAAGCATTTCGTTTATTTTTAATAACGGAGCCCCAGGTCCAGTATTTTATGTTGCAATTGATACAAATTGTATGCCCCACAGGTGTTGATAGATATTGCAGAATTTGCAAGATTCAATTTGAATATCCGTCAGAACTTCATCGTCATCAACTATCCAGCAGCCACTGAGAGTTTGCTACAGCTCTTGAGTCTCATGAGACAAATGAGGTAAGTGATGTGCAAGTACAATATAAATATCCACCTATTTCACCTATGCAGTTTAATATAGACGGAGTAGACTATGATGTCAATTTTGATTCCATGTGCCCTGAAGTGCCCCGCTGCCCTGAAGTACCAACTGCAAAGGAATCAGCATGTGAGAGCATTGCATCAGGGGGTTCTGACTCTGAATCAGATATTCAGTCTGAATCTGAATGTGTAGACTCTACCGTGGCAATGACAAGTAAGTTAAAACTTGCTGCTGGAAATTATATAGTTAAGTCTTCTTGTATTCAGGTGTATTGCAGCATCTGGAAAGTGGTTCAGATCGTGATACAAAACCATTTCCTTCTGAACGATTTGCACTTCTATATGCATTTCTTCACAGTACTCGTCCTCCAGTATATTGTGCTTTGGAAGTGATGAATTGACAGTAATTGGATTTGCATACAAGGGGGAAAGAAATGTGAAGTTTATTTGCCACATTTTCAAAATGGACAATCCTTCATCACCATCAATGTATCAGTTAAAGAAATTTAACTTGCCTGGCTATGCAGCACCATCACTGGTATGTGTAAGTATATGCATGTTGTTTTATCACACAAAGTGTATATCTTATGCAGACTGCCAACATTCCATTTAGATGCATACTGAGGCTGGAGAACCCTTTTATCTAATTAATGGGCCCATTGATGTTGTGCGGCGTTGTTTTAGAAATCCTGATATCAGCAGCTCTATACAAAGGTTGCCAGTGTCACACACGGATGTTGTATTGTAAGTCGTATTGCCGATCTTTTAGTTCAGTGAAATATTTACTTTACAAGTGTATAATTCATAGTGAGATGTGGGAGGCTGATAAATGGAACAAGGAGGCAGCCTATCAAGCTGTTACAATTCTGTACAGGGGCGAGGTCATATATGTCAATGACTTCATCGAATTTAATAATGATTACCTTGGATCTGAACCGGTGGTCTAAAGTACAGCGATATTGGATTGATGTAAGCTCATCTAAAACATGACATTGTACATTTGTATACATTTAAATGTAATTCTAGGCACATGATAAGGAGATTCATGTGTCAGTTCTCCCCCTGTACAATATGTGGCAGTATTCCAAGCTGTTTCCCAGTGCATCACTTACTTTAACAGCAGAAGATGATACTCTTTTCCTTGGTGATGAAGTCACTATAAAGGAAAATCATATTGTCAGAGTACTGCCTGTGCCCAATTCTGTTGCAATTCTGGTACAGAGATCTTATATCTGGTATCAGATGGATTCAGAGGTTCATCTTCATAGCATTGAATTACAGTGATTTACTATTATCCTTCTCTGCAAATAGGAAACAAAATGCTTCACCTCTACACATCCTATAAAGGAGAAAGCCAAAGGAATGGTTGTGGTTGTTGTTCCATTATTGCTGTACTCTGATGATCTCAGTGGAAACCGCAGCATAAAATGGAATCTGTTAGACGTATGGTGCTTGCTTTTGGCTGGTCTTCCAAAAAAGCTAAACCATCAACTCTGTCACATTCATCTGTTGTGTGCATCTAATACCGCAACAGCTGTTGACATGATGAGTGCTGTTGTCAAAGATCTTTGCTCGCTGGATAAGGGAGTGGAGATGTTTGATGCCAAGTCCAACCAGAATGTATTTGTTATTGCTCCAGTGCTTGCTATACTCTGTGACAATCCCAGAGCATCACAAATTCTTGGCCACATGACTGGAGGACCAATAATGTTTTGCAGAGTGTGTAAGGTATGTACAGTCATTTAATTCCAACCTGCTGTGCTGTTAATTCAACCTTATAGGCCAATGTAAACGACTCACCTGATGTGATAGGGATTATGCGAAGTAAGGAGGCAAGCATCTCTGAATTTCAGAAAATTGCTTCAGCACGCGGGGAACGACGAACTGAGCTGAAGACTGCATCTGGGCTGTGTGATCAGCAAACAGCAATATTAGACATATCGATTGATGCTTTTCGGTAAGTTTGCAATGTAAAATATATAATTTTGATCTCATTTTTTTAACATACAGGTGTATTACTCTTGAGGTATTGCACACACTTTTGCTGGGACCACTCAAATACTTTGTTCGCACCCTTCTGGGTAAATTTAAGAGCAAAGACAAACTGAGGCTTCAGGCTTTTATGGAGGCCTTCAATTACTCTGGATTTCATGTAAAGCCAAGGGCAAAGCGAATCTGCCGATATTCGGGTTCCCTGGTTGGCAGAGATCTGAAAGCTTTTGCTCAGATGTCACTGTTCGCTCTCCAACCATATTTAACAATCGGAGAGATGGCGATGTGGACAACTCTGATAAATGTAAGGTTGTTCAATGATGAACTTAAATTGAACACTGTTTTCTGCTTTTAAAGGTGTTTAGGATTGTTTACTGCGACGTGGTGAGGCAAAGTTGCATAAGTGATTACAAAGTGGCTTGCAATGCCTTTGTACAAGCTGTAAAAACACACGACCCACCTCTTTTGAGGAAGTACAAAATTCACCTTCTGCTTCATCTACCTCAATGTCTTCGTGATTATGGCCCACCATCAAGTTACAATACTGAGAGGTATGAAATTTTAAAACTATCCATTTATCCATAAATAATCTACCAGTACAGGTGTGAGGCATTCAATTCTCTAGTAAGAGAGAGGAACATTCACTCTCACCGCCATTCACCAAGCCATGATATAGCAGTTGGTTTTGCTGTACGTGAACAGTTTGAACACATTGTATCTGGTGGACTCTATGGACCAAATAATGACAGGTATGTTATTCCCAACCATTGCTATAATATTTAGCCTAGTTGCACTGTTTTACATGCAGGTGTAGCAGTGATATACTGAGGCTGTTTGAATCACCTGAAGTGCAACAATTTATGTATGGTGGTGAAAAGCAGACAACACCAAACTTTAGCATAAAGAAGGTATGTATATTCATGAAATAATAAAGGGTTTGACAACACTTTTCTTCTGCACACACATGTACACTAACCAGACAAGTACAGTGTTATCTAATATTAAGATTCAAAGAGTGGATGGACTAATTGGCACAGTTGACTCTTTACTTAAAGGAGAAGAGTGTCAACTTATGGGAGTGGCCCCTTTAAGGCTGGACTGTATGGTCTACTGCAGCAACTCATGTGCAGGCAGAAGAGGGGGTGAGAAAGTGAAAGTACAAGATTATGTCACACTTAAGTATGATGGCAAGGTGAATAAAGCCACTATTTTTACTTGATAAGCCCCCGGTGTATTAATTATCCTTTCAACTTTTTAGGAAATGTATGGAATTTTAATGGCTACTTTTGTGACAGAAAGTAACCCACAGTGGTACTGTATTCTCAACACATTTGAACTGTTGGGTGTTCAAAATAGTCTGAACTGTCCTCTGATGGTGTTGACAAATGATCTAGTGATTCTGCCATCCTCATCTGTAGAGAATTCTATCTCAATCTGCCATGAGTGTGGGCCTATGTGCATATACAAGGAACATGGCAATGGAAAGATAACATATGTGCATGATTGGACAAATAATATGTATGCCTTTAACATATACTGTATGAGTAATAGTATGTAGATGTGTATTCATTGTTAGGCATCCCAATCATTCTTCTATGTTAACATGCTCGTTTTGCCATGTACATGTATTAAAATCACTTCATACATGTAGCTTGAGATCATGTTGTATGTATGCAAAATTTGAATTGTGAGTAATAAAATGTCCAACAATCTAAAATGATAGGTGAAATCAGACTGCAAGATTGTAATGTAGGCATGTAGGCTGTGGTCAGCTCATTGATCATCATTCCAGCGCTTTATTGCCAGCTATGTAGTCTTGATTTTGGATCTCATGACCATCAGAAATGCCAAGCTGACTGGCACCTGTGGGGATGTGGCTATCCTCCTCCATAATTGACATCCAGTCAATATCTCTGTCATCGCATATCCACTCTTTAAACTTCTCATATAAATTGGCAGTATCACCTCCATGTCTGATGAAATTACGCTTCAATTAAAAAAAGAAAAGGAAAAAAAAAAACCCAAAGATTCAGATCCTGCATGAGATTACTTACAAGAATTGCAATATGTTTAGTATATTGCAACTTCACATCTTTGGGTGCCTTCATTGATTTCATTATTCTCTCAGCCAGTTCTTCAGTTGGGAGAAACTTGAATAGAGCATATGGCCTTTTTCCAATGACCTATTTATAATATTAAATTTATATAATTTCATGGGCATGTGTAGCATAATTAACTGTTGACTTTTCTCCTTTCCTCAGCTCTAAACTTGGAGAAGCTGGCTCTCCCATACGTCATGGCACACTGGTGTTTTGTTATATCTTTGTCTTCGTTTTTTAAAACACCTCTCACAATGGTCTATTCATTTTATAAATGTATTACATTGCAACTATAATAATATTTTATAGTTGTTACCTGCAGCTGTTCTTCAGATATTTCACGTTTTAGTGACAAACAAAAGGCTTTAGCTAGTTCCAGCTTCAAGGGTGCCTATACGAAAATATATAATATAAATTCGTCAATCATGGGTCAATAAGTTACCTCATGCATACTCCCTGCAATACGAAACGTTTCCTGTGCCATTTTGGTCAACAGCTTATGCATTTCCTGAACAGTAGCATTTAGATGAACTACTTGCTTTTCTACTGCTTCTATGCTGTGTGTCACTGCCCCCGAACTTTCTTCATTACGAGAGTCTGCGGCGACACTACCGGTACTACTAGAGGTACCTGTAATACCACTCGTAGACGGACGGGATACGCGCGGTGGACCTAAGGATGCATCTTAAGATTAACGCATATTTAGAGGACATAATACAAACATACCAGTGATACAAGCAGATCGCGCTGATGGTTGTATTAAATCCATTTGTTGCGGCGAAGCCATGATACTGCAGATGTCTTGTTTGTTCCAATTACACGTCGCGAAACACGTGCATTTTATAAAATTCATTTTGATGGTGTTGACATGGATGCTCTTAGTGCCCGGTAAGTGGATAATCGATCGTCTTTTTTTTAGGTGAGTCAAACCAGATGAGTTATGATGAAAAGAGAAAAGCGGAATACGAAGAACGATAGACTTGGCCGGTACGTTCATACCCCCGGTACTAGTAATCGATCGTCTTTTTTAGATGAGTCAGACCAGATGAATTCTGATTAGTGGATGAAAAGCGGAAGACGAAGATATTGAACTGACTAGCCCGGTACGTAGATAATCAATGTCTTTTTGGCGGGTAGAACGATTCTGAAGACATTGATTTTGAACTGACTTCATCCATGCATGGCAATGGATTTTAACAGACAGTGCCTACATGATCCATCAGTTCGTAAGTTGCCGAAATTGTCGTGCGGTTGTCTTCTCTCCCCCCCCCCCCCCCCCCCCCCCCCCCCCGTACAGATTTGCAACTCGGGGCAAAAGTCGTAAGGTTAGTTAGTTGCTATATCCACGTATATGATCCGGATGCCGATGTTTCTCTTCTCTAGGTGTCCAAGCCCAAGCCGTGTTGTAAGTACTATTAACGGTGTATGTAAAAAAAAAAAAACAAATGTTTTTTAAATTTATACATAGCACGCAGTCTGGAACACCGAACCACCAGTCTTTGTGGAGCTGCTCTAGATATCTCCTTGCTTTGCATTGCTGCTGTACATGTACGAAAAAAATGTTTTTAAAAAAATTCTTGTTAATTATGAAACACGAAGCCATGCAAGGATAGGGGAAGGTGGGTCCGTACCGCCATATTGGGAACCACATATTTGTGTCATATTTGAGAACATTATTGTGCGGCGAATGAATTTCACATATTTGATACGTGTCTGCTTGCTAAGATCGATGTTCCAAATATGAGGGAATTGTTTTGATACATATATGTGCACATATTTGATACAAAAAAAACTTTCCTGGGTGTGTAGAATCACGTGACCGACCACGAGTAACGATTGATTATAGCATAGATATTAGAAGAGAGGGATTGGAAACGGATCAATGAATCTAATTTCTTATGTTACAGTCCGCGTTACGCCGGAAGTGTCTATAAATATCTATGGCGGCACTATAGAGCAGATGGCAGCACTAATGTCCAGTTTGGAGAGCCATTGTGATCGTCTACGAAATGGCATACATAGCGTCTTGACTGACGAAAACTTCACAATCGGAAGTTCGAAAGCTAAGGCTGCTGTTGACTGCGCGAAAAGCATGATCCAATGGTCTGCTAAGCAAGAAAACGAACGGGACCTTAGAAGGTTTGCTGAATGGTTAGTTAAAGGCCTTGAATCCTGTTTGGATAGTGCAGCTACTAAATCTGACTTCACAAGCCAGAACACATATTAGGGTACGAAAGAGGTAGGGTAGTTGTCACAGCAGGTGCAGGTTCTGGCTCAAGAGTCTGTAGTTTGACCTTGTCCAAAGGGATAGAAACTAGTAGAGCACTTGTATCCCTATTCTTCCAGTAAAACTTCTTTCTTTGTAGTGAGAACTTTCTGCCCATTCTAAAATTATATCTGCGTTAATTGTATAAATACATAGTCCACTTTGACTACTTACCTCGCTTGAGTACTAAGCCTCAATATTGAGAAAGAAATAGGCGATGGATACGCAAAAACCAATGCTCTTTCTGAATTAAAAGTTTGTATTGGGCTAACACTCAAAACACGCTTAAAAAAGGTACAGCGCCAAACCGTTTCAAATATCGCCCCACTTGTATTTCAACGTTAGCACTGAACGAGAAGCACGATTCTGTTTGCTCAAAATTAGTCAAAGATACACAAAAATGTCTTACCTGTAGCCCAGAACTAATACAAATGCTTTTCAAGTACTCGTTCCAATACCAGTGGTGCAGGCAGTGAGGGGGGTACTACAAGATGCCGTTTTCGCGTGTCAACGTGCATAAAATGACTCAATAAGGGCCCAACATTGAAACAATACTTACACGATGTTGGTGGAAGTGCTCGTATGTTCAGAAAAGACAAGTGAGCACGCAGCAGATACAAACCTCTTGAACTCGAGTAAAGCTCTTTCGTTAATTAACCGTTTCAAGGAGTGCCTATGTACAACTATGCGCTCACGTGACCTCGTTTCCAATCCCTCTCTTCTAATATCTATGATTATAGTTAATTTCCATATACCAACTTAGTACAATATAACGTGTGTGTGTGTGTAACTATGTGTGTGTGCGCGCGTGTGTGTTTGTGTGTGTGTGTGGAGGATTGGGGGCAAATCCCCAACTATTCCACCTAGCCTGTCAAACCTGCATACGACTGATGTAATAATTTATTACTGTGCTGAACATTCTGTATGAACCCTTTGCACTGCGCGCGTACATGATCCAAAGAACGCGAGACACCAATGTCATTGTGTCTTGAATTGCAGGACCGGAGAGAATTAAGCCGGGCGAATCGGTGTTTCAAATTGTTATTGTGCCACGCCCACAATTCATATTGCATATAGTTGACTTGGGTTCAATAGAAAATGACTCAGTGAGTACATTTTAATGTACATGACATTTTACTGTAATTGAAATGTCATGTCATGGATTTAAGAAGCTTTAATTTGGCAGTAGCCGTGCAAGAATATTGTCCGGTTTGGAATTAGACATCCATAAACAGTAATTGATGCACTCCATGACAACAGCACTGCATTCTAGTCTGCAGCTGAGTAGTAATAAGCTTAAGCTTAACTTCAATACGGTAAAGTGAATCTGTTTTCCACTGTATTCTGATACAATACCTCATGATCATACTTAGATACATTTTACACTTGTACTCCGACTAGCTATAAGTGTGACCTCGCCAAATATCATTTCATAATAAAATAAGTTGAGCTCTCAGCCCAAAGAATGCAATGCAAGTGTCGTCATTTTCACTTAGCTCTAAGCTTGTGCAACAGATATATATATTTATGTCAGTATATGTACAGCAAATGACTCACTCGATAATATACCTTTCGACAATGGTGTTATTGTGCCCCGCCCACCATTTGCATTGATCGATTTATGCACTGCACCCAGGGGTGCATTCCTTGTTTTAAAGATGAATATAGCATTAATAGTCTGTTATTGGATAATTAAAAATATAGGACAGCAGTGTCAAGCAAAATTGCCCTTCTTGGGAAGTATTTTTCATTTCCGTGAACGCTAAAGGTCCTTACGCATGCTTAATTGGACTATGGATCTTAAAGTTATTGCACTGGTACTGAATTTACATTTAGTCATACATTTCAATGCGAGCATTACTTTTTTTTTTTGCTTGTCCTGAAAAATTTGATAAAATATCATTTTGCTGGGCACTGTTTCCATAGTAACAGATCAGTTGAGTTGTGTTAGATTAGATCCATGCAATGCCAAGGATTGATAATAACAACCCCGGTCCTGGTTGACAGTAGTAATGTCACTGTTTGAGCATGATCATGAGTTACATCCATTTACTTTAATTTTTTAATATGGCAGTTCACTACATAACCAGTCATCTGTGCATGACATAGTATTTGTTGTGAAAGGTCTGTGCATACGTACGTACACATGCATGCAAGTTGAGCATGGTCAGGGGTAAGATGGAGGGAGCATGGGTAGGCCAGGAGTCGTGTGGGGTGGGAGTGGGTAGCACATTCAGGTTTTGCATATTATATCTAGATGGTAAGGTGATGGTAGCATTCATTGCGTTCTATTCTCCGAGCTTCCATTTTGCCAGAAAAATGAAAAGAATTTTTAGCCACAGAATCATTCCAGATCTGGATAGAAACCTTTAAACCTTTACTAATGAATGTGCTTATATGCTTT